>QFDD01008600.1:0-11502 GCA_006871305.1 Vachellia collinsii | reverse complement strand
CTACAAAGTCTTGACTTAGTTGTGAGAACTAAGGAAAGACTAGAGAGAGAAAACTTAGAGAGAGAAGGAGAATGAGAGAATGCTTCTCTATTGCTTGAATGGATGATTTACAAGTGATCCCCTTGGGGGTATTTATACTACTCCACCTCCTCAATGGACGGTGGAGATCTATTCGATCTAATGGCCCTTATTAGCCTTCTAGAATGTCACTTTACACTATTCCACCTAACTCCACTTACTATTCCACCTACTCCACTTACACAATGAATGGTGGAGATTTACTTGATCCAATGGCTCATATTGGCCTTCTAGAAACCTCTCAAAAATATATGTACACATGTGGAGACCGTGACACATGGCGGCAAGTGGTGGTGGGGATCATGAGGTCGATACCTTCACGGTGAAGTCCGGTTACCTCTTCGAGCTCAGTGACTTGGAGGCAAAGTGATTGGAGGAGGAGAGGTGAGGAGGAGATGTTTATTGTGAGCCAGTGAGGAGTGAGAATGCTTGGAAATGAAATGGTTTCAACTAGCCTAGAGGAGAGTAACACTGGAATATTGTTAAAATATTATGGGCAATTTCATCAAGAAGGGAGAATGATTTTCTCTCCCCTCCAAAAAAACCCTAAGTTGGGGGGGGTAAGAGAGAGGAGGGGAAGGGGCTAGAAAAAGACAAAAAATCTCCCTTCCCCTCCCCTTCAATTTTTGAACCAAACACAACTTTCTCCAACACCCCACCCCTCCCCTAGCCTCCCCTCATAGAAACCTAAACCAAACAATGCCTAAATGTTAAATCTCGGATGGGAAATGTTAAACCCCAATTGGAAAAATGAATATCAACTCACATAACTCATAAGTAATTGGATGCTACAAAAAAGATGTATTACTTTATCATTAGATGTGCCTAAGCTCATCTATGATAACATGAGGGACAAAATGAGCATAAAGTAGGGGTAGTTAAGATGAGGATTGAAATGGATATATGACCATACAAGAAAGGATAAGATTTGTAATGATTATATGGGTGGATGAGTTGGAGTGACATTTTTTTCCCCATAGAAAATACTTCCATTAATCCAACTAAATACGAACATAATACACCATAATTAAGTTGTCCATAAAGCTAGAAAGTAAGACTAAAAAATACAACCAGAACGCAAAAACCAGCATGTCCATAAAACAACAAAAAGCAACCTCCGAACTTCTTCATCTAGGATCGACAATGAATAATCTAGCATCCTTCTCAAGAATCTGGCGAAGCGGATACAGTGGTCGACGAACCCAATTATTGGGGCAAGACCCTGCCAATAAAGCTTTAGCTACCCAGTCGGTTGTTAAATTTGCTTCTCTGGGAATCCATACACAGGTATGATTCCTAATAAATTGCCTTGATTCCAAAACATTTTCAAGGATGATCTCACTCCTCCAGTCATCAAGAACAAACTTGTGGTTTACATAATTAATTAAAGACTGATTGTCAGTCTCAAATTGAACCTCAGAAATCTTATTAACACTGGTAAATTTCATGGCTTCTAGAAGGTAAAAAATGGTTTGAAGTGGTTTAGACATGTTCAAAGAAGGCCATTAGATGCATAGGTGAGGAAGGTTGATTAAATAGTATGGAGTCCTCTGAAAAGAGGTAGAGGAAAACTAAATTGCACACCTAATAAGGTTATAGAGAGAGCTTTTGGTTAATAATCTATCCAAAGATCTTGTCTTTGATAGAAGAGCCCAATGATGTCGTGCAATCCATGTAACTGATCTTATCTAGTGGGATAAAGCTTCTTGTTGTTGCTTAGGCACCATTGCAGGAACCAATATATAAGCTTCATGTTGGATGGATTTACAGCTGATCAAGATTTACTGATTATTTTTGCTCCTTGTATTGCTTGTGTTTGCCATAAGCAGTATTGTTATCCTTCTTGCTGGTGAATTCTTTGTATGTTTTAGTTTGCTACGGATGTTTTAGAACTATCTTTTCTTTCAATATTTGTAAGGTTTGTCATAGTTCCTTTTGTTTTTGGCATTTAGGTTTTTGCAACACAGGGCCCGAGCCAGCATTATATTCATCAGATGGCAAAATGTGTGCAAAACCAGATCAATTTGCTTCCTAAGGATATATCAGATGAATTCCCCAGCTATGCTTGTCTGCTGGGGAATATACTAGAAACTGCTGGAACTGCTTTGTCACAGCCTGACTGTTCATTTGATATGGTAACTAGGGAGTTTATTTGCAAAAATATGCGATTTATGCTTCATATTTCCCCTTGATCTAAAATCTCTACCACAGTTTGGGTGAAACCTTTAGAAGTTCAGTGCTTTCTCTTAATTCTGCATGATTTTGTAGTTAATTTCTGTGTGTCCATATTCAGGCCATAGATCTTGCTGCTGTTACCACGTATTTACTGGAGGCACTCCCATCTGTAAAAACTTCGAATAAAGAGACTAAAGAAAGTAGGGTATTCAATCTTATGCTCATTTCCCCCCGGTTTGATTATTGTAAAATCTGTTTGTCAAAGAATTTAGTCTTCTGTCAATTTTCAGTTTGAGTACTGTAAAATATGTTTGTTGAAGAATTTACTCTTCTATACTTGATGAAAAAAATCAGCTCGTTCTTGTAGTGTTTTAAATTTCTGTTTTTAGTCAAAGCAAAATGGTTCTTCTACTTTATGATTTCCTTCTAAGCTGATGGAGCATATAAGTCAGGTTCTATGATTGCTGAAGATGACATGACTGGAGAAGATGAAGATATGGAAGTAGCCATGGATAGGAAATTGGAACAACAAATTTGCAATGCCATAGATTCACGCTTTCTTTTGCAACTGGTATGCTATCATGGCAAATGACATTCATATCTATAGCACCATTTGAATGAAAACTTGCTTCAGCTTATAATTTGAAGGTTTTGATGAAATTGTGACTTCTGGTGCAGACAAATATTCTATTTAGAGAGATTCCATTTGCCAATGGTCTGGATCATGGACCAGATGATAGAGAAGTGGCAGCTGTTGGTGCAGTTTGCGGATTTCTTCATGTTATTTTCAGCAGGCTGCCACTTGAAAGGATTATGACTGTACTCGCCTACAGAACTGAGGTTGTTCCTATGCTTTGGAGCTTCATGAAGCGGTGCCATGAGAATAAAAATTGGTCATCTTTGTCTGAGAAGCTAGCATACCTCTCTGGAGATGCACCTGGTTGGCTGTTACCTCTGGCCGTATTCTGCCCTGTCTACAAGTATACTTTATGTTCTGCCCTTTTTATCCCAATATACATACAGTTTCCTAATTGAGTGAACAATCTTCTATGTGTTGCAGGACCTTTTTTTCTTAAATCTAAATAAATTCCACTTTGAGCTTTCTGATACTAGTGTGTCCTAATGGTGTTCTTTTTATTAGGCATATGCTCATGATTGTTGATAATGAAGAATTCTATGAGCAGGAGAAACCGTTATCATTGAAGGATATCAGAAGCCTTATCGTTATATTGAGACAGGTACATCCTATTTTTTTATTTGTATGAGAATAAGAAAATTGATTTTGAACTTGTTAAGGGGGGACGTCAATTGATGGATCTTTGCAAGATAGTTTAGTTACTTGTATGTCCAAGTCCAAAGAACTTGAATATGTTACTTTTTCGAAATACAGTATTCTTAACTGCAACTGTTGCAAGGCTGCCAAGAATTTTTGCAAAAACGCTGAAGTAATATGTTGCCTGCTTGACACTTGCTGTTCCTGCAGGCTCTGTGGCAGCTTCTTTGGGTAAATCATACCACATCAGCTCACTCAGTGAAATCTGTCCCTGTCAGCTCTGCTAACAAGAGGCAATCTATTGAAGTCATTCAACAGAGGGTTAGCATTGTTATATCTGAGCTCCTCTCCCAGGTAGGAGCAACCGTATTATCATAAATGTAGTCCCATTTTCTTTTTACTGCTTCTAATTTTCTTTGAATTTGTTTTGATAGCTGCAAGATTGGAACAATAGGCGACAGTTTACAGCCCCCAATGATTTCCACGCTGATGGGGTGAATGACTTCTTCATCTCGCAGGTATTTTCTCTGTAGAAATTCAGGTTTAATTTTATTCTGAATTTATTCTATTGAATAGCGTTGAATTACTCTCATGTAAGATAGAGAGACAAGCCCTCATAAGCAACTATAATGAAGCCTATCTAAACGAAAGAAAATAGATGGGTAAAACATAGGAGATAAACGCAAGCTAAACCTACCCAAGCAACCTGAACAAACCTTTAAAAAATTTCAAAATATAACTAATCCTATTATGACTGAAAAACAAATACTAAAACTGAATTAAATCAAACCACACAAAATAAAGAAATAAATAGACAAATGATGATGATGAAATGAAAGTGTCATATTTGAGCATTTCCTAATGGTGTTTCCAACAATCCTCAACTTGGAACTGCTTGTAGAGATTGTTTTTTTACCGATTTTAGTTCCCAGCATTCTTGATATGTTATTTTTTGACATTATATGAATGAAGCCATAATCTAAATGGACAAGTCTTTATCAACAGGCTGCAATAGAGAATACACGAGCCAATGAAATATTGAAGCAGGCCCCTTTCTTGATACCATTTACAAGCAGGGTCAAAATATTCACCGTAAGTATACCACTCTACTTGCCTTAGCTTCTTTATATCTGAATAATCTTTTTATTACTCAATTGGTCGTAGCATTAATAACAGAGCTGATTTTTGGCATTTTATTTTTAATCACTAGTGATTTTCATATATTAGTTAAAGTTAGTGGTGATTATCATCCCCCTCTCCTTTTTTTCTTCTTTTGGATTAGTCTCAACTAGCTGCGGCCAGGCAAAGACATGGCTCGCAGGCTGTATTTACTAGAAATCGGTTCAGAATAAGGCGAGATCGTATTTTGGAAGATGCTTTTAATCAAATGAGCCAGTTGTCCGAAGACGACCTTCGAGGACTGGTAATGTCTCTGTTTTTTTGACCTATCGTTACATTTTAGTCATTTCCTGTTTTCTGGTCTTTGTGGGAAACTAAAGATTATTTTTTTCTTATGAAGTGATTGATTTAGCTGTTTTGCAGATTCGTGTGACCTTTGTCAATGAATTTGGGGTGGAGGAGGCTGGAATTGATGGTGGTGGAATTTTCAAAGATTTCATGGAGAACATCACACGAGCTGCCTTTGATGTGCAGTACGGGTTGTTTAAGGTTCTGTGAATATTTTGATATCATTTATGCTTCATGTAAAGAGTTGTGTCATCACTTTAGCCTAGCACCATATATAATAAGCTAATTTACTAACAAACTTGTGGTTGAAAGAGGTTTATTTATATTGGCTTGGTGCATGAATGCAAACTTTATTAAAGCATCAGGGAAAATGTGCTTGCCATTAGGTGATTTTAAAGTGAGAAGAAAAGGTCTGACATTTTTCTGGTCAATAGTTAAGAAAATCTGTGGACAACCATTTAAAGAGATTGTGATGAAAGATTGTAATTTGGACAAGAGAGGAGAGGAAAGAGGGAATTCGGAGGGTACTGAGGGAAGAACAGAACAAAGAGAATCAAGAGAACCGAGGCATGCAACTGAATAGTTTGATGTTATTGCCCATTCGTAATCTGAATTACAGGATAGGCAACTTATCTATAGACTTTATGTGCCTTGCTAACTCTAACGATCATATTTCTGTTTTTCCAACTAACTTATAACTCCTAACTTCGTCATTTATAATATTATGACTCCACAACAGATTGTCAAGCTAGTTTTATAATATTATGCTACTATGCAGGTAATGATATTGTAAAATAAATAAGCATTTGAAAATGTCTATGCAGAAGCTACTTCAGCATATACTCCTGTTTTTGCCTTATTTATATCTGCAGCATATGGTTTTTGGATTTCTGGCTTGCTGATTATCAGTGTATCCAGGAAACAGCAGATCACTTGCTTTACCCAAATCCTGGATCAGGAATGATTCATGATCAACATCTCCAATTTTTCCACTTTCTTGGAACTCTTCTTGCAAAGGTATATCTTTTTTTTCGTTATTTATTTATTTTATTTTATGAAGTAAAACTTTGCATCTTGTAGTTGAATACATACTGTAAGTATTTTATGTTATTATTTTTTTCGGGGTACATCCTTGTACAGTATTTTAAGTGCGTGATTGTGATTTGGTTAAATTTTGCAGGCTATGTTTGAAGGGATTCTTGTTGATATTCCATTTGCCACCTTTTTCTTGAGCAAATTGAAACAGAAGTAAGATTTAAGGAGTCTTTAATCTGTATTTAGTAGTTTGTTAACTGACAAATTAGTCCAATTCTCAATTCTTTTATGGTGACGCATGGATTTACTTTTTTGTGGCTGCTCTTTACTAATATTGAAGGATTAATCTGGGCATCTTTCCAGAAAATGCTCCAAGCAGCTGCAGTCACATCACTGTCTAATATCTTTTCTTGAACCAAAAGGGGGAAGGGAAGACAGTTAATATAACTCCATATTATTTTGTACATGAAAAACTAATCATAGAACATACTTCAGACGGTAAATTTATTTATGAACGGGCAAAGGAGTGAACACAAAATACAGAGATCTGAAAGTGAGTTGCTGCATATATGGGTGTTAACTTTCCCATACCTAAAAGTAGACGGCATTTAAAGAGCAATTAATAGACTTAGGATCCTTAAATAAAGTGTAGAATAGCTGGATTATATTTGTTCTTGCTTTCTCAAACTTACCCCGTTATACCAGGTACAACTATTTAAATGACTTGCCTTCCTTGGATCCAGAGTTATATCGCCACCTTATCTTTTTGAAGGTAATGGCACTTTGGTTATATCTCTCTTGCATCTTCTTTTCTTATTCTTTTTAGTATCAAATATATAATGAAAAGAAGAAACTGATAATTTTAAACTAGGCCGAGTAACTAGGGATCAATTTACTCCTACTTATTTCTGGGCAAGAAATCAACTGTGAGGCGTAGCCACTGAATAAAATGAAAAATGTATAACTTTGTTTCATGTGGAGAGTTCTAAATCAAAAGGGAACGTTCAGAAAATTTCTACTTTGTTATCTGCTTTGTTTATTTTTACTTTCTGGTTATAACACATGTGCTATTTACTCATCTTGAACATTTTATTGAGCATCCCATGTGTGTGTAGACTTCAGGTTTTGGCTGGGGTGAGATGTGATAACATAGGTGTTGGGGGAACAGGATGGAGTTCGGTTGAATTTTCTAGGGCTTCCTTTATTTTCCAAATGACTCAAATTTTTAACTTCTGATCTGAAGCTGACTTTTTTTCTGGGGGCGTGATTTGACATTTGTCTCACAGCATTATGATGGTGACATTGCGGGATTGGAACTATACTTTGTCATTGTAAATAATGAATATGGAGAACAAACAGAAGAGGAGTTGCTCCCTGGAGGAAGGAACCTGCGTGTCACTAATGAGAATGTCATCACATTTATCCATCTTGTGGCCAATCACCGCTTAAATTTTCAGGTGAAGTGGTAATCCTAATTTGTATTATGCTTGGACAGCCAATGAATTAGTGTTATAATTTCATCACAAAAATAATGATTTCAGATACGTCAACAAAGTTCTCATTTCTTGAGGGGATTTCAACAACTTATACAGAAGGATTGGATTGATATGTTTAATGAGCATGAACTCCAGGTAATTGGCCATTTGGGTCATATAGAGGGCAAGTTTTTTCCACTTCATACTTTATAATATTTGCTATTCCATGATGGTGTTGAGGACCCTTTTAGCAACAGTAATGTTTTTCCTTTTCTCCCCCATGTCTTTTACCCCCCCCCCCCCAATTGTCATAAGGTTTTAGAGTTAGTTGTCTGGGACTGTGAACTATGTTTCTAATGACTCTTATTATGCGTTGACTGAGAACTTCACCTCGCCCTTGTTATCATTGCTGCTGTACGCTATATGACCTTTGTTTTTAGCATCCACTTCAGCTATCCTTTTTTATCTGCTCTCTTCTTTTTATTTGTTGGTAGACTTTTAAGTTTAAAAGCTATTACAGTAGCTGTTTATTGCTTTGGTTCCTTTTGTGGTGGCGTTGGCAATTCATTACTAATAGTGTCATGGTTTTCCAACTAATGTAGCATTATATCATTGCACCATTTGAAACTTTAAATCACATGCTGACGCAGTGTGATAAATCTGGGTTTGTTCCCGTGCATGAAGATTTAGCAGACCTGATTCTTCTCAGCAGAAATGCTTGATTTGCTAATATCAGCATTATATTTTACTGGAACTTTCTTTAGTTGTCTTTTGTACTCATTTTTCCATTTGGGATCAGAATTTCTTTTACATATGTAACTATATGGTATTGTGATTTAATATCCCACTTGACATAATTGCTTTCCACAGCTTCTGATATCAGGTTCACTTGACAGCTTGGATGTTGATGATCTGCGGCTGCACACCAACTATGTGGGAGGCTATCACAGTGTAAGTGCCTTGGTTGTCAATGTATAAATGAGAGCAAAGAATTTCAGGACAAATTAAGCATGTTGGTTGCTTCATGTAAAATCAATTTCACCAGGGACTACATGAGTATTTTTAGATCTTGTAGCAATATGTATTTACTTTTGTTATCCATTTTAAATATTGGCGAGCTCTTACTTTCATGTCATGATGACAACAGCATTGTACCTTCTGCTTTAAACAATATACCATCATTTCCTACTGATATTCTAATGTTTGATTTTTTCTGATAGGAACATTATGTGATTGAGATGTTTTGGGAAGTTCTCAAAGGCTTTTCGTTGGAAAACAAGAAAAAGTTTTTGAAGTAAGATGTGCATAGATCTTGGCCTTTGTGGTTTTTATGTGGTGAATATCAGTATCAATTATTAATGTACTATATTCTCAGGTTTGTGACAGGTTGTTCTCGTGGACCGTTGCTTGGATTCCGATATCTTGAACCCTTGTTTTGCATACAAAGGTGAATTCTGCTGCAGCATTTTATGTGCTGGTATCTAATGCTAACAATTGATTTCACAAAATGGACCGCTCATATCATTATTTGGCTGATGTCCTTTTTGGTAGGGCTGCCGGTAATGCTGCTGAGGAAGCTCTTGATAGGTTGCCAACGTCAGCTACTTGTATGAATCTGCTCAAGCTTCCTCCTTACAAAAGGTTCGTTTTAGCACTTACCTTTGCAATTAGTAGTGGATTTTTTTCTTAAGTTATTCACTCATAACTTATGATGAGTGAAAGGCGGATGCTAAAGATTCTGGATGCCTTCTGAAACTAGAATTATTTGAGGAAGTTGACGACAGTGAAATTGGGTGAGGCGGGAGTAAATTTTATGCTTGGCATATTAAATATCATACCGGAAGTAAACGATGACAGGATTGCTGCAGAGAAAAGCTGGCCCATTATGGCAGGACTCAACATTTTTAGCATCTGAATCAACGTTCATTGCTTTATATCTTTTTGTGGTGATTTACGAAAAAAGATTGTCATGCATGTGATTTTATCAACGGACGTATACTGATATACTCTACATGAATATATGGTTACCACCGTAGGTTGTGGTTTGTTCGTCTTGTTTATATTTCACATCAGCTATAGCCCATACATTGGCAAGGCCATGGTTATCTGCATTTTTACCACAAAGGGAAGGGCATTTATTATGTTTTAATATTTGGTAATGATTTATATTTCTCGAAGGATCATCGAAGATCCTTTTCCTTTACCTAGTCTTTGCACACATCATTTGAATGACCTTTCATCAGGACTGTGGATTCTTTTTATCTCATCTTCTTTTGGCTGCCATCTTTTATCCTGGTTTATCAGTTTAATATTTTGCTTCGGATTTGCATTTACTGGTTATTTTCCCAGACAAGTACGCTTGACTATCAATTGCGTTTTGACGTGCAGCAAGGAGCAGTTAGAAACAAAATTACTGTATGCCATAAATGCTGACGCTGGGTTTGATTTGAGCTAAAGGGAGAATGCTTTGTACGGTTTATTTAGGTTCGGACCAGACAACGGCTCACTAGTGGACATGCTGTCAGCGGCATAGGAAACCACGGCAGAGTACAAATCATGAAATTCCATAGTGAGAATAGCGACGGCTTGTGTATATAATGCATATTTCTTGCTAATTTCGTTTTAAATGTACATATCTCTATTATGAATTGATTTTGAAGAAGTAACACTTCTTCGACGGGAATTTTCCTGCCGTTTTGTACGATTATGATTGAGTCGGATGTACGTTCGGATGTTTTATTGTTTCTGGCTAGTGTAAAAATTTACATCGGAGTTGCGGAAAAGAATAAATATGATTTGTGTCAACGTGGATATGCATTATGCGCCATGATTTGACTGGGGTTGTCTGAAATATTTATTTGGCGTGGGATTTATGACGCAAACCCCGTGATACACACACACACACACACACACACATATATATATATGGCCCCCAATAACCAACCATGGGAAGGAAAAGTGTTGTATCAAAACCTTAAGTCTTCTGAGATCGGTACCCATAGAGCTAATTTATAGAATGTCTAAAAAATTATACAACTGTGTGTCTGTATGCCTGTCTCTGTCTGTGTGTTGGAAAAAGCTGACAACTCAGTGATATGGTCAGGATTCGCGAACTTTGACATTTTTCACTTATTTTCGGTGAAAATAATTGAATGGCAAGTGTAGGTGTTTTATGCAGCATTGATCATATATTAGTTAATGAAGTTCACATTGAAGGATAATAGCAGTTGTTAAGGAATGATCTCCTGAGGAAACAAAATCGAATCTGACAGTACATGCTGATGGCTGATAGTTTCATAATCTCCATACAAAAGGCAAAAAGAGAATAATATTCCTGTTTATCAACATAGCAGCATTCTTCTTTACGTTTTAGACAGCTGATGGATTGTAGTTCTATTTATCTCTTGGATTGACTAGATTTACCACTCAATTAATATTCCTGTTTATCCTCACCTTCTAGCCAGGATATACTTCTTTATGAGTTAACTATTATTGCTTTGAAAGAAAATCTAATAATCACAAGCGTATTCAAGCACATGTTATTGAGTTATAACATCAGCCCTCCTTAAGCTAATATCACTCGGTATAATAGCTTAATTTCGTAACGTACAGAATGTTCTAATTGATCTCATCAGTCATGACGCAACCATAATATGTGCAACTGAATGGATAGTTTGAGGTAGATAGATCTTCCACATAAAATCCTACAAAACAATGTAAGAAACACCATTCAGACAATATTTATAAAGGAGTTGCAAATAGATTCGTGGTTTCCCTAATCATTGATGGTTCTAAAACCGTTAAGCAGGCAATAGTATCTAGAATTACTATTATAAAAATATATAAAAGATTCGTTTGGCCATGCAGGTTCTTCGTAATAATTATGACCCACTGCTCTAATCCATAGAAGGTTTTACCATGAATGACTTATTACACCCCCTTGGGGCCATGGATCAAGGTTAGGTTTTTTTTTTTTTTTTTTTTTTTCACTTGACAAAT
>QFDD01008599.1:0-11852 GCA_006871305.1 Vachellia collinsii | reverse complement strand
CTGTATTTTCAACTCTATCTTCTACCGCCCGAGAGTCCCAATTCATCATTTGGATCCATTAGGTCTGGCGGCTTCTCATCCTCACTCCTCACAATTACATCTTGAAGATTCAGGCCCTTTTTTTTTTTTTTCAAGCTTGTTCTCACAGTGGGTCTACTCTCTCCTGCAGTCGGCTCACATAAAGTTTCTTCTTCCATGTCCACAGTGTATTCCCCATGTTTCTCTTGTACATATTCCACCCCTCTTTTTTTTTTAGTGGGTTCTACCCCTCTTTTCTTGTCCTTTGCCCACCACTCTTTTTCTATTTGTCCTATTGTCCTCCTCGTTGACCCCCACTCAGCTCTTTCTTCTTATCCTCCTTGATTGCCTCAAAAATGATGTTAGTTCCGGTATTAAAATAAAAGTTAGTCAATTTTTTTCAGAAAGATAAATGAAACTAAATATACAATTTAAAAGTATTTATATATATAATTGATTTATAAATCAATTCATAAGTCAGATAAGTTGGTTTAGAGAATCCAATAAATGTAAATACAATTAAATAATATATCTAATTTCCTTATTAACTTCTCCAACAAAAATCAACTAATTTTTAAATTAAGATCCCAAGACACAAAGCTTTTTTTTTTTTTTCCAACGTTCAAAAAACCGAACCGAACCCGCCGATTCAGATTGTAAACCAGTGACTTTGTTCTTGATCCGGTCCGGTTGAGTAGTTGAACCAGGGACCGGTTCAGACCAATCAAACAGTGTTGAACCAGCCAAACCGCTGAACCATTGGACTAGAGGTTTGAATGATTTGACTCTTGTTTTAAAAGAAAAAATTATTTAAAAAAATTTAAAAGATAGAAACACTAAAAAATGGAATCATAATGGGATGATATGATTTATTAAATTTTTTAAAAAATGGTAACAAAATTAGCTTTAAATTTTTTATTTTTTATTTGAACAAATTTTAGCATAAGGACATAAAATAAAATTAATTCATTTTATCCCAATTGTTTTTATTACTGATATTTAATTAAACTTTAAAAATTTAAAATATAGGTAAAATAAAATAATATTATAGATTTTAGCTATTAATTTTTTAAAATAAAATACATTTTACTAAATTATATTTTTTTCAATATAACTGGTTTGACCCCGATCTGAACCATCAACCCCTAAACCACTGTCTCACCCGGTTTAATACCTGGTCCAATTTTTTGAACCTTGCTTTTTTTTTTTCCAGCTTAGCTTCTCCTCCTGTCTCAGAGATATGCTTCCGCGTTTGGATCAAAACATTACTTCTCTCATTTGGCAAAAAAGTAAATAAATAAATAAAGTTACCTCAACGGTCTTCTTTCTTGTTCCTTCGTATCCTCCTCGCCTCTCTGACTCATTGGTCTATGATAGCCAATCTTGACACTGTACCAATTCTTTTTCTTTTTTTTTTTGTGAATAAATTTTAGGAAAGGGGTTGGACTCACCCACGATCCAAGGGCAGGGCACCTAATAAACTTCCACAATTTTACGAACCAGGTAGGAGAGTACACATGCCTCCACCTCCCCTTGGCTAAAGAGCATTAACCACATGGGAATTAGCCCCAGAAGATGTCGCTTTCACAAGCTATGGAGATGCCTCCCCCGGCGCCGTGATTGGAGCTACCCTCTTCTTTAGTGAGAGATTATGATCCCTTCACCAGTTGAACCCACGAACAAGGGGCCACTGTACCAATTCATTTGTCCCACCTTACTTTTTCTTCCGTACTTCCAAACTATTTCCTTCCTTGTGAAAGTTTTAGAGGAGTCCTGAACTATCATCCATCCTTCCTTCCTTGTGAAAGTAACGTCTGCCTCTCTGCCTCCTCCCTATGCAAACCTCCTTCACTTGCACCTTTGTTATTATCCGGTGGCTTGTTAGTAACCTGTACTGCTTGCACTTTTTGTTCATCTATAGTGGGCAATGCTCTGCATCCTGTTTGAACTTATCACAATGAGGCAAAAAATAAAAAATCATACGTAGTCCTTCATATTCAATTTCATATTATTACAATCCACAGAGCAGGGCGGTAAGAGGGGCGCTTGTAAATCCACTTCGACACACGGGTATACATTGTCCTCACCCTAGTGAGGTGAGAGTCATTTTATCCACCTGGATGGCTCTACCTATTATCACTACTACTAGAGGACACACTTTTTTACGTCCGTTTTTTTAGCATTTTCATGTCCATTTTGTAGAGGATATCTATGTGAGAGATGTAAGAAATCTTCCGGCTGTTACATCCTTTCCAAAACTGACGTGAGAAGTAGCTAGGGATGTCACGTCTGTTTTTAAGGAAAAACGGACTTCACATGTGCATTGGAAATTGGTGAAACTTAAGTCTGTCCAAGTACTATTTGGTTCTAAGTTAAATAATTTCAACACAACTGTCAAGTGTGTACACATAATATACCCGGGGTACAAAGGTGTCTTGGCATCACTTGAAAAATTGTTATATACTGGTGCTTGAACAAAGGATTATGTGCCAACATCATGAATCACATCATTCATTCTATCATTGTCCCAGTCATCTACAAGTTCATCCTTTTAAAAAGGAGAAGGAGTCCCTACCTCACTATGTCATATCCATTATCTGTATCTCATTTAAACACTTCACATACAGCCAAAAAAAAATCCCATTTTTGCTAGGAGTATTCTTTTTAGCAAATTAAATAAACTCTTCCATTCTATTCTCAAATTATTCATTAATTCTCAAGACATTTATCCAACTACGATATATTTTATTACCACCTAAATCGTTTCCAACAACATTCAACTCTAGTTCATTGATTTAAACAATTCTGGAAAACTATTTCAATAATTCTAGCTAGCATATTCACCAACCCATAAGATAAATATACTAAACTTTTCAACCTATTAATTACTAACCCACTTTTAAAAAATTTCGGCATAGTTTCCCCTTAAAAATAATATATCAAAAAATTTTAACAACTCCTCATTCAACAATCACTACAAAAAAATAGTGCTTTTGTAGAGGCTATTTCTTGTTATTGTAGCGGTTATTAACCGCTGCAGAAGATATTGTAGTAGTTCAACAAACCGCTGCAAAACTCACTGTGGCAACAGGTTTAGTAGCGGTTTTAGTGAACCGATGCGCAGACAAACAAAACCGTTACTACTTTAAAGCGTTTAGTAACCGCTACAAACGGAAACGGTGCAGAATTTGTAGTGGATATAAAACCACTACTAAAATGTAATTATGGAAAAAGAAATAAAAAATATTGTAGCGCTCAACAAACCGCTACTAAAATTAAAAATAGGGCAAAAAATTGTAGCGATTTTATAACCGCTACTAATGTTCAAATTAAAAATTATTTTTTAAAAAAGAAACAGTTTATTCTGAATAATGTTTTAATTATTAAAAAAAATTTACAATTATAGAAAGGAATTTATAGTTTATAATAGATGAATAATTAATTAAAATGAAATACTAATAATTAAATAACATATATTATTTGCTGCAATGATTTAAGTACCTTAAAAGAAAAAAATAAAAGATTATTTCACCAAAATCAATATTAATAAATTAAAAAAACAAATGCATAACAAATGACAATTAACATTAAATAAATACAATAACCATATAAAGGGTTAAGAAGAATACCTATAACAAAAACTACACATCATCAGAAGCTTTCCAAACCACTCAAAAATGAGTGCACAGCCAGAGGGAGAAAAGAAAACGAGGGGAGGAAACGAAATGGGGGTGGAAAGGTATTTATAAGATGTCTGGCAGGAATTAGCAACGGTTTGGGTCACGCTTTTTTGCAACGATTTAATTTGTAGCGGTTTATGTCACTGTTATTAGTAGCGGTTTATGTCACTTTGTAGCGGTTTTGAACCGCTACTAATAAATTTTGTTGGAAAAAAAATAAAATGCTTGGAACAAATTGGATCTATATATATATATATATATATTACTAACATGAATTATTTATTCGGCGTCATCCGCCCTAACAAGTGGTAAATCTTCATCTCCTTCGGGGAAGAAGTTTTCAAAATCAGTAGGATGGAATGGCTCCGCCTCATAGATAATGTGCTCATCGCTATCATCCATGTCGTAAAGATCTCTAGGCTTAAGATGAACGACCATACTTCAATCTTTATGCTTCTCGTCCTTCACATAATAAACATGTTGTGCCTCGGATGCTAGAATGTACGGCTCATCGTCTAGAGAGTCACCTGTGTGAATAAGTCTTGAAAAATTCACAGATGTGATTCCCAACTCATCAGTAGTGAATCCACGAGAGGTTGTCGTATTTGCAGCATAATGTGAGAACAATTTGCTTTTGCAGTTGATCCAACTCGTCAGGAACAAGAACCTTCGCACACAGCTTCCTGAAGAATGAACAAAGCTGCACCAACACCATCGACACATCTAGAGGCAGTGTGTTTTTGAGTGCCAACGGTAGTAACTGTTGCATAATGATGTGCGAGTCATGGCTCTTTAATCCGACTACCCTTCGAGATTGCAAATCTATGCACCGTGATATGTTGCTTGAATATCCATCTGGAACCTTAATTTTCTTCAACGTCGAGAGGAATATATCCTTGTTCAGCTTCGTTAAGGTAAATTTTGTTGGTTGAAACCTGTCATTGTCGTCTGGCCAGGCATTTTGACGAATTCCCATGGACTATAAATCTTTCCTAGCTCGGAGATGATCTTTCGAATTCCCAGATTCATTCAACAAAGTGAAAAGAATATTATCACATACATTCTTTTCGATGTGCATCACATTTAGACTGTGGCATAGCATATTGAACTTCCAATAGTGCAGATTGAAAAATATACTCCTCTTGCGCCATTGTTGAACTGCATCAACTTCTGAAGTGCTACGAGATCTTCTTCCTGCTCAATCTGCATCATCCTTCTTCCCAAACTTAATATGAACAACATCTAGCTGACTAAGAATATCGGAACCACTTAAAACGATGGGCAGTCCTCTTCTTTCTTTTTTTCCATTGAAACGATTCTTCTGCAATCTAAACTTGTGCTTTCGATCAAGGAATCGACGATGACCCATGAAGCACCACTTCCAACTGTATGGAAGGCGCAGTGACTCAGCGTCAAAGTTACACACGGGACAAGCAAGTCCGGTGTGTACGTTTCACCCAGATAACGTTGCAAGGCCTGGGAAGTCACTTATTGTCCACATTAAAGCTGCACGCAAGTTGAACAGTGACTTCTCATATGCATCGTATGTCTCAATCCCATCAGCCCATAATTCGACCAACTCTTTTATTAGCTGTTGGAGGTAGACATCAATATCATTGCCCAGTGCTTTCTTTCCAGGAATGATCATAGACAAAATGAATGAGCTCTGCTTCATACATATCCATGGAGGCAAGTTGTAAGGAAGTAACACAACAGGCCAAATACTGTAACTGGTGCTAAGGTTACCAAATGGATTAAATCCATTAGTCGTAAGAGCAAGACGTATGTTTCGCGGATTCGTCACAAAATCTGGGAATTCTTTGTCAAATTGTTTCCATCCTTCAGAATTGTGCGGATGTCTTAACTTGCCATTCGGATTCGCTTCAACTGCATGCCATCTCATGTGCTCTGCCATTTTGGATGAGAAATACAATCGTTGCAGCCTTGGCTTCAAAGGAAAATATCTCAAAATCTTCACAGGCTACTTCTTTTTCTTCCTCCCCTTTCTTTCCAGCTTGTATCTTGAAGTGTTACACCCCTTGCAAATTTCTTTCGTCGCATCCTCTCCCCAATAAAGCATGCAATCATTTGGACATGCATGTATGTTTTCATAATTTAAACCCATTTTATTTATTATTTTCTTCGCATCATAAAAAGAAGTAGGAATCGCTGCATCTAGGAATGCAACGACTAACAATTCTAATATCATCGACATTCCCTTATTAGATATACCACATAAACACTTAATGTGATACAATTTAATTAAAAAAGATAATTTTGAATATTTCACACCCGGGATATAAAGCCTTGTCGGCTTCAGCCATAAGTTAAAAAAAGCATGAGCTTCCTCGTTCCTCATGTACTGAGGTTCTGGACCTTGCACTTCATCTGGGATTACATCGTCATGAACCCCAAATGCATCACAAAGTGCATCATTGATGGGATCCTCCCCACTAAGATATTCTTGCACTCCTATTTGTGAGATTCCAGAACTAGATTCTCTAACTACATTATCATTTTCTCCATGGTATACCCAGTACTTATAACTTTAAGGGAACTGCTTAACTATTAAGTGTTCCTAACAATATCTTTAACATGCCACTTTTTGAAATTACATTTAGGACAAGGATAAGAAATCTTATCGTTAACCTTGTTGTGTCTGTCAGTAAAATCCAGAAAGTGGTTCAACCCGGCCAAATATTGTGGGGATGTACGAGGAAGCTTGATCCATGATTTATCCATTGCATACAATTGAAAGGGCGCAATAAAAATGATATCGGAAGTGTAATCAGAGAAGAAAGTGAGAAATTATGAGTTTCTGGTCAAAATAAGTCTTATGTAGGAAATTGATAAATTTCCAACATTTAAATATATAATTCTTAAATTTAAATAATAACAATTTAACTAATAACACTTTTAAATGAAATTTTTGAATTTAACTAATAACAGTTTCAAAATTTTTACAATCTGTACAAGTAAAATAAAAAAAAAAGTCGATCAAGAATCCGGCTGAGGGGGCGGTGGGTCATACTGACCGTCTGGACGATCATCTGTCCTAGGAGGCTGAAGATCAAGCTGAGCTGGTGGTGGCACGAAGATTGGCAAGACCATCGAAGGGAGCTACGGAGGAACGACGCCAGGCTGAACATGGTAAGGGCCATCTAGATAATGGAGTTGGCAACCTTCCTCCACATCTCCATCTGCGCCTGTGCCTACACCTGCGCCTGCACCTGGGCCTACACCTGCGCTTGCGCCTGGGCCTTGACCCGTGCCTAGACCTGGGTGTTCACTCAAGTGTCAACCTGCTCTAGGACCTCCTCTCTCAGCTCAGCACATAGAGACTCTCGGTCCATATCGGAATCATCGTGCCTCCTGGGTCCTGATGTGGTCGCCTAGGACGCAGCAGTAGAAGATGAAGTCCCAGCTTCATATCTGCTACTCCCCAAAGACTCTGGTCCTCGTCGCCTCAAACCCGAATCCTGGAAGTCGCCCAGGGTGCTGATCACGCCCTTCCATCGTAGTCTTCAGTGAGAGAGTGGGGTCTAAGGCTAACCCCTGGGACTCCCTGAGCTCAGCGTCAGTTCGCTGAATACGCTCATGAAATAGAAAACAAATGATATTAAATAATTATATAAAATGCAATAAATATTAAATATTTATAGAAAATACAAAATATAATCCTAAATATAATCCTAAAATAAATATTAAACATACATATCTCCGTATGTGGCCCTCCGACCCTCCGTCCTCACTGCGTCGTCCTAAATAAATATAATATAACAATTTTAATAACAATTTACAATTAAAAAACAATTAAAAACCAATTAACAATTTTAATAACAATTAAAAACCAATTAACAATTTTAATAACAATTTACCATTTCAGTATAGGTGCAGGAGAATGGCTTCGATCCTCCAGTATGGTGGATCGTCTGGCGTGCGCGGCTCTGTGCAGCTCACCTGGAGATAGCCATACTGCCCGATGACCTCCGCCACTGGACAAATCTTGCCCAGATTTCGGGCTGGATCGGGTCAGGCACGTCTTCTGCCACCTCCTGCGTAGTCTGCGTGCCATCCCGGTTCTTCGAGTGGTACAGGCGATTTCACCTGTTCTTCCACCCCTATCCCATCTTCAAGATGGAGTAGTCCTTGTGCGCATCCCGCACAACAAATTTATTTTGCAAAAAAATAGATCAAAGTTAATCAATATTTCACAATAAAATAATAACTTAATTTAATTAAATATATTAAAATTATACCTTAACTTTATTCTCCCAAACCCAATCCTTGTCGTCCTTCCGCACCCTCTTCCATGTCTCGACGCTGATGTCAAATTGGCCGTAGTTCCCTCCTTGCTCCGCCAGGTAGTGGTGGTACAGCTGACCGGCCTTCCCGATCGGTTGCCGTGTCAGCTCATTCCAGGGTACCACTATCCGGTGGCCAGCATCGAGCTGAAAAACATCCCTCAATGCCAGCTTCCTTTTCTGCAGCCGCCCTGTCGGATCTCCACATTTTATTCAAACATTAACAATATAAATTAAATTAATTCATCAATTTTAATACAAATATAAATCTAAATTACTTACCCTGAATGTCCACTTCAAAGCCAGTGGACCGTGAAGGAGAAGGCCGAGGGAATCCCTCTTCCCTGGCGATATCCTCATCCTTGAAGTTCTCAGCCGCCTCGACTGAGATATCTGGAAGATCGAAATCTTCAACGCTGAGATATGTGTTGTCAGCGCCACTTCGTTCCGGGATGTCCTCATGCGGCATCTAGGCTCCTTACCGGGCCTGCGTGTAGGATCGGGACTAGACATCTATAATAAATAAAAAAAATTAAAATAAAGTTAAAATATAAAAACATAAAAAATAATTTAAATAAATTTAAAAAACAATAAAATAAAAACAAAATTAATACATTTTTTGCTCAAGAATAGACTTATCTCTCTCTATTTTATTTTCTAAAACTCTTTCGATGTGACGTTTTTGAGAAAAACCGCTGCCCAAACGGCTGCAAAATAAGATGACTTCTAGGAAAACACGAAACTTAGTAGCGGTTTTATAAAAATCGCTGCTAAATTGGAGGGAATTCCGTGATGTTTCAATTTTGCATCGGTTTATTTTGTAGCAGTTACAAAAACCGCTACAAAGTTGTGACCCTTCGTATTTTGCCGCGCTTTTTTTTAGAAAACCGCTGCAAATTTTTGCTACAATTTTGGCGGGTCATTCGCGCCACATTTTGTCGCGGTTTTAAACCGCTACTAAATAGCCATCGCGGCAAACGCTTATTTTCCGCGGCAAATTAGTTTAAAACCGCTACAAGTTATATATTTGGTTGCGGTTTTTTAAACCGCTACAAATATCACGTTTTTTTGTAGTGAATCTAAGCCAGAGAAATATGCAATTCTACAACATTAACATATAAACTATATATTCAAACATCAATCCACTAAAATATTAAAATTTCTATATTCAATAATAATGCCTAAATTATTGTTTAGCATTTAGCTACTTCAAAAGTTTTATATCTCCAAGTATGAGTTAACTAACTAAAATAGTTGTTTAGGATTAAACAATTTTTAAGGCGGACATTTACCAAAAAGGCAAAAACAATCTATAACGTGAATGCGAGAAGAGAAGCTTGAAGACGAGGTGGATGCGAACAACACTAACAATAGAAGAGTGGATGATAGAGAACGGGAGAAGTTCGAAGACCAGGGGGCCGAAGGAAGTGCGTGGGGAACGCGAGCAACAATGGCAGAAGTGGATTGGTAGGAGACGACAAAAATGCGAGCAACAATGGTGGCCGTCTTGAGAGAATATTCTATGGGAAGGGGAGGCACTGCACAGTAGAGGGTTTGGGAAGGTGGGAGCGGTGCCGCGATGAAGGTCTGGAGATGTGAGGCGTTGCAATGAATGTCTAGAGTTGGGGGTGGGACGCCAGGTTTTAAAATGGCCTCTCTAGCTAGTAGTGTATGTTTCACAGGTGATAAAATAATTTCTTATCGCAATAGTCCCCAGGAAGGTTCAGTTGTTTTACACAAATGGCGACTCGTTGAATTGATTCGTTCCAGGGATTGAAATTGCATTTCCAGGTTTGTACAATGAGGTAATGATTCTGCACCAGCCATTGACCTCCCTCTAGGAAAAAATAGTAGTCTTCCATACTCTGGAATGACGCCGTCACATATCCATTACCGATTACGTTTAAGTCTTCATTTTTAGATTTACCCTGAAACTGTTCAACTTTTCTCTTCATCTGCATGAATCCCCTCGTCCCTCCCAATATTTCGACAATCAAGGTATTCTACCAGCTTTGTTCCGTCTCTGCCTTTCGTCCTCTGAAAATTTAAACCTGGTTCCAAAGGTTGTTTCCACCACAAACACCCCACTCCTCAGCTCACTTTCATATAAGAACAAGAGGTTTCTGTCTCAGACCTTTTCCTTACCGGTTCTTGGCTTAAGTGTTTCTGGAACCACCGTTTGGGGAACTTCCTCATCATCTTCCATCCAATCCTCCACCCTCATATGTAGTGAAATTTCTCCTGTAAAGGCTCCTCTGGTTCTTTGTAGTTTGCCACGAGTTACCTCTTCAACCTTTGCTCCCTATTGGTCCTTAATATATATTTGTGCTCTCCTTTATTTGCTTAAGCCCATCACAAGTCTCTGTACAGACAATTCGAGGTGAGTATATAAAAGAGTTTTGTCTCAACTTGTATGAAAATACTTTTTAGAAGTGGTTGTCAAACGTACTGTAAAAGACGGTCTGGGGGCTGTTTCAGGCCATGTAACTCATAAAGAAAAACTCACAGCTTCTCTGTCTCTCTCTAAATCTTTTTAAAGGGATTAATTCATATTCCCTTCCAACGTGGTAAATTAAGAATCATTTAACTACACCTTGAATATTATAGAGTTTTGGAATCAAATTCATTCATTTCTCATGATCAAAAGGAACATATATATATATACACACAAAGTAGCAACCAATGCCTAACTAATTGCCTAACTAATAAAGTAGGAGCCTAGTCATTAATGGCTCATAATAACATAATATCCTAATATTAAATAGTATATCCTAATACACCCCCTCAAGTTGGAGCATAGATGTTTATCATGCCCAACTTGTTACAAAGATAGTCAACCCGAATCCCATTAAGTGCTTTAGTAAGCAAATCCCCTATTTGATCTCCAGATCTCACATGTCCTGTAGAAATAAAGTTTTCCTTAATCTTCTCACGGACAAAGTGGCAATCAATCTCAATATGTTTTGTGCATTCATGAAACACTGAGTTGGAAGCTATGTGTAGGGCCGCTTTGTTATCACACCACAACTTTGCAGGTAGTGAAGTTGAGAGACCAACTTCCTTCAATAACTGATATAACCACACAATCTCACACACAGATTGAGCCATGGCTCTATATTCTGCTTCAGCACTAGATCGAGATACCACATTTTGCTTCTTACTCCTCCAGGATACTAAATTTCCACCCACAAAGACACAATACCCTGTAGTAGACCGTCTAGTAGCTTTAGACCCACCATGGTCTGCATCACAAAAACATTCGATATCTGTGTGCCCATGATTGCTGTACAATATACCATGACCTGGGGATCCTTTTAGGTAATGCAAAACATGTTCCAAAGATTCCCACTGATTAACAGTCGGTGATGCCATGAACTGGCTTAGCACACTGACCGGAAAGGTGATATCGGGACGAGTTACCGTAAGATAGTTAAGTTTTCCAATCAGTCTTTGATATCTTTCAGGATTCTCAAATGGTTTGCTCTTCTCAGCATCAATTTTGCTTTTTTCACCATCACATGGATTGGCATATGGTATACTCCCATCAGCATCAAGTAATGGATTAGGAACCATAGGGAAGCTGCTTGGTGTAGCCTCTAGTTTTCATGTTTCCTTCAATAAATCCAGGACATATTTCCTTTGTGTCAATAGAATGCCTTTCTTACTTCTCATGACTTCAATCCCTAGGAAGTACTTTAGTAGACCCAAATCTTTCGTTTGGAAATGAGAGGCAAGAAAGGACTTAAGTGATGAAATCCCTGAGGTATTATTGCCTGTAATCACAATGTCATCGACATAAACAACTAGGAGAATTGTGCCAGCATCTGTGTTTTGATAAAACACAGAATGA
>QFDD01008598.1:0-12524 GCA_006871305.1 Vachellia collinsii | reverse complement strand
CAACAAAGAATTAAAACAATCTTACGTAAATGCTGAAACCGAGAGCTATGGAGAACTCCATTGAAGGACATGAGCTCAGGCCATTACTACACCTCAAGGGAACCACAAAGGAGGCTTAGCTACTCATAGTAGCTGAATACACAGCAAGAAAGAAGGAGAAGGAATCAGCCATTGAATCTGGAATTTTGGGTGTTGCAGCAGATGATTATGAGCAATGGAGTTGATGATGGTTTTTTCTCTCCTTTTTAACAGCAAGGGTTGGACGAATTTTGTGGTTGGAGATAAAGTGGAATGGGTGCTAGGGCTGCATATGAAGAATGAGCTGTAAACCTCAACCTTTTGTCCTCCACCAACATATAAAAAATGTGTTTTTAAGCCTTTCCTTCTTAATGTGCGTTTTTTGTCTTCTCCTTAATATTCTCTTCCTTTTATCCTAAAGAAACCCTAAGCTCATCAATCAAAACGCATAGCATAGCTCAGGGTCCCTTTCTGCAATAAATTTGGCCTGTAATTATCCCTTTTCAGTCCCTACAATTCCAGAAAATACAGTTAAGTCCCAAAACAACAAGTTCACTAAATAAAGTAATTATTTCCTAGAATCTCCTCATGCTTCATGCAACATTATGCTCATCAAAACTCAATATTTTAGGCTACTTATCTCTACTTTCCATGCCAAAATATATGAATTAACATGATGAAATATGCACTTATCAGTCATCTTCATCCCCAGATCTTCATCGCTTTCATTTACTTCTTCATTTTCTTTCACTTCCTTTGATTTGAAGTCCTACTGGGCTTCTCTCATGTCTAAGATCTTGTGGGTGGTTTTGTCTACTTCTTCCTTGCTCTTCTTATTATTCTCTATGTGCTCTTAATCTGCTTTATGTTTCTGTGTTCTTCAAGGTAAAGGTTGGATCTGGTGAACCCAACACCTTCAATGCATTTGAGACCCAAAAGGTTTTCATCTTTTTCACCTATTTTTTGTTGTTTCCCCTTTAAATCTACCATTAAACCCTTTTTCTGAGTTTTGGTTTCTCTTGAGATTTGTGGTCTGAATTTGTGTTTTTTTGCTCAAACTATGGCTGGATTTTTGCAAGACTTATTTTGGCTTCTCTTGAGATAAGGAAGGAGAGAGGAATAGATACAAGAAGAAGATTGAGAAGAAAAGGAGTTTGTTTCTTTGTAAAATTTTTAGAGAATTAAAAACAATCTTCAAAAGGGAAACACAACACTAGAACACATATAAGATTTTGGCTCCTTCAATGCCATACTCTCATTGCTTGTGTGTGTTGAGATAATGTTTTGATGATGATAAATAGGTTGTTGAACTTGTGATTAAAATTTATTGTTTTCAGAAAAGTTTAAGTAATCTTCGAGTTTTAATGAAAGTATTGGGAGAACTCGAGTTATAAGCTTCAAAACTTGAGTTACATTGTTTAAAAATGCTTTCAAAACCCAAAACTTTCAAGAGAACTCAAGTTTTGATAGAAGTATTGTCAAAACTCGAGTTCTGAGAGTCAAAACTCGAGTATCGGGTTTTGAAACAAGTTTCAGAAATCCAAAACTCTCAATAGAACTCAAGTTTGAACAAAAGTTTTGTTACAACTCGAGTTGTGTGTAATAGAACTCGAGTTTTGAGTGTTAAAATTGTTTTAGAAAATTAGGACTCTTAAAGAGAACTCAAGTTTTAATGGAAGTTTTGGTGAAACTCGAGTTATGTTTTGTAGAACTCGAGTTTCAGGCTCTGTAGAGTATTTGAAACACAAAACTTCCTTCCAAAACTTGAAGTTTCAATAAAAGTTTGATGGAACTCGAGTTATGAGTAGCAGAACTTGAGTTTCAAAGAGAGAGAATCAAAACTTCCTTCACAACTTGGAGTTTTCACAAAAGTTTTCATACAACTCGAGTTTTGGGAAAACAGAACTCGAGTTTCAAGCTCTGAAAAATTCTTGAACTACAAAACTTCCTTCCAAAGCTTGAGATTTCGATAAAAGTTTTAGTACAACTCGAGTTTTAAGAAATGGAACTCGAGTTTCGAGATGAGAACTTCTTCTAAACTCAAAACTTCCAAGGAAACTCGAGTTACAATGAAAGTTATGATTTCAAATACTTGAAACTTGAAGTTTTAAAGTATGAAACTCAAGTCTCAAAGAACTTAAAATGTTTTAGCTTACGGAAAACTGTGAAAACCCGAGTTTTAAGTTTTGTAACTCAAGTTTTGTCAAAACTCTTATTAAAACTCAAGTTACAACAAAAGTTGTCTGGATTCTCCTTTGTTATTTCATCAATAACTCGAGTTCTCAGCAAGCAAAACTCGAGTTTGCTTTATCTGACAGTAACATAGATTGTCAGAAGCTTTATGTTGATCTCAAAATCTTTCCTCATTTATGCAACATTTATTTGAATCTCATCTACCATCATAAATGCTCATTTACTTTAATGATTAACAGGGAATGGAATTCTAATTGCCTCACTAAAAAGGGATTCAACACACAAAAACGCAGAAACCACCCTACCTATTGTTAGAAGCATTTATTGCGGGAAGGTGAATGACAAAATGAGTGTAACGGAAACTTAAATGTTTCGAACGGATAATTAATACTTCCCAACTATAAAAGGCAAAGCATTCAAGTTTCAGAAGATAGAGAAAAACACGACTATTGATATCGAATTAATTGTTTTCATCTACCTCCTCTATTTTCATTCTCTCATACTTAAGAGCTTCAATGTTCATCATTTAATTCTCAGAAAAGAGAATATATTTGTACAATTATTTATTCTGTGAGAGTAACTCAAGATTGGAGAATCTTGAGTGGGAAAAGACATGAGCAAAAGTGTCAGTGGGTTGAATTAAGTTAGGAAGGGGGAGAGTCCTTCTTCTATGTTGTTGCAATCTTTTGAGTTTAGTGGATTTAAAAAGCTTAGAGGATTCTGATGACTAGACGTAGGTCAAGAGGAACGAACCAGGATAAATCTCTCTGTTCCATTTCTTTCATACTCTATTTTACGTTTCAAAGTTTGCGAAAATTTTATTAGATTTAGACCAATTCACCCCCCTCTTGGTCAAATCCTATCCTAACAGTGTGTTGTTACTGTTTTCATGAGCATTATTCATTTTGTTGCTCTTGTGATGTTCAATCTTGTAGTCTTCAATTTATAGTGAATGTAATATGTGTTTAGTAATAATACATGATGGTATTGTGTTTGTACTTATTGTTTCTTATATGATCATTTATTGTTAGAATTAGAATTCTGGAACTATGAAATAAGAGAAGATGGAGATGAGGAAGAAGATCAAGAACAATTGGGAAGGGGCGTTCTTTTTTTTTTTTAAATGTCACTTTCTGGCATGCGGTGTAACACAAGTTATCTTTTAAACAGCATGTCAAGACATGCGGTATAAAATGTGAACGTTTTAGACTGCATGTCCTGACATGGGGTCTAAAAAATCTCGTTTTTAGACCGCATCTGTGGTCTAAAAGTACCTACGTTTTAAATTGGTATTATCTAAATTGCATCTGTGTACAGTCTAAAAGGCCTATTTTATGTGGTCTAAAAAGCATTTTTTGCACTAGTGGTCCAAGAAGAAAAAGAAGCTAAGTGCAAGGAAATTGCAAGCAAGAGGTAGCAAATTTACTAACTTTTGCATTAACATTGATAATGATTGTTAATTGTGTATGATATGTGAGGTTTGAACATGTAAAGCTTTACTTTATGTTGTGCCTTACCATGTGCAAATTTGAGTTACTAGCTTGTTAGTAAAGTATGTTCACACTCATGGCTAGTTAAGTTATATTAAATAATGATCATATATGTTAATGTGTTAATTAGTAATATTTACTATCGAGATTTCCATGAAATCTCATTCTTATAAAAAAATATAACAACATAGGCCCACGTTCAAGCAAAGGCAAATGCAAGGAAGGAGAAGCCTAAAGGTGGGAGGATAGCATCAAGCTAATGTACATATGTTGAGAATGTGTATGGAAGAAAGTTTATGTGTTTATTTGATCAAGTTATCATTTTGATTTATGGATAAAGTGTAATATTTAGGTTTTTTGTAATTGGAAATAAAGGTTAAATGAGTAACTAAAGGTTAGCGGAAGGTCCAATGAGCAAAAGAAAATGAAAGGAATGGTGTATGTGGAAGAAGGAATTAAAATGAAGGGTAAAATGGTTATTTTGTGAATGTAGAAAAAATAAAGGCAAAATGGTCATTTTGGAAAATAACCAGTGGCATTTTGGTAATTTTTACCAAGATATCAGAAAATGGCCCTAGTAATCTAGAAATGGAAGAACGAATTCTCTAAACAATATTTGAAGTAGAATGAAGGTCAAAAGACAGAAATGACCTTAGAATGGATTTTTAATATTTAATTAATATTTGGCTGATTATTGAATTTTCATCTAAATATAATTATTTAAAATATCCATAGGCGTCAGATATTTGGTTTTAAGGTGAGGAAAAATAATTCAGAAATTATAGAAATTTATAAAATTGATTTCAACATAAAGTTAGAAACAATTTACCGGAATAGAAGAAAAAGGCAAAAATCCCCTGAATTAAAGTTTTTGAAAGAAAATTCATTAAGGGCATTTCTTAAAAGTGAAATGAGATAAGAAAAATTATGGAATGATTAGATAAATCATGGAAGTTTTTGGCATGAAATCTTCCATAGAAATGTGTTCTAGGCCTCTCTATCTTCCTTTTAATTAGTTTGTTTTCTTGTGTTTTGATGTTCTTGAAGAGATCAAGAAGAGGACCTAGAGTGGTCTTGAGAGAGAGAGAGAGAGAGAGAGAAGAAGAGAGAAAATTGGAAGAGATAAGTATCATAATCCAACTCTATGCATGATTTGAAACTTTTGATGGTTGGGTTGTGTTGGTTTGATGTTGTCTTGAATTTTGGATATGAAACCCTTATGGAAGGGTGCTAGCTGAATTGTGATATGCATGTCGATGATTGATTTTGTGTTGAATAATGGTTAGAAAGTGGTTTAGGAATGGAATTATGCATATGTATGGAAAGATATGTTGAAAAATCACATTTCTCCTCTTGTTGTGTTTTGGCCAGCACTGGTATATAGGGAAGGAGTGTGATTTTGATTTTTCCAATGGATTTAGAATGAAAAATTGTGTAGGGTGGAAGTGAGAAAATAATTTTGGAAGCAATAGGATTGAAATTAACAAAGTAAGGGTTTATGGAACCTAAATTGTCAAGAGAGATTTTTGAGAATTGTATGGTGTTATAATGCATGCCACTAAGTTGTTATTGATGACAAATGCATTATGATAATGTGTAGGAGTTGTGAATTGCAAGGGGAATTTGCAAAGTGCAAGGCAAAGCCAAGAAAGTTCAAGTAAATGAAGAGTATACAAGGTAGCAAAGTCTCTAACTTGTGCATTTACATTGTTATTGATTGTTGTTTGCCATAATGAATGAATGATGTTATGTGACAAGTAAATCTTTACTTGTTAATGTGCCTTGACTTTCTGCAATGAATGACAATAATGTGAGGTAGTAAGGTATTATTGTTGTTCATGGCTTGTGAATGTTGCATAATGATAATAATGCATATTGATGTGCTAGTTAGTGATAACTGCTATTGGGATTTCTTTGAAATTTCATTCTTTCCAATAACAAATACTAGGGCAAATTTCTTCCAAAAGCAAGGGAAAAGAAGTGGAGGCTTAAGGTGGGTCATAAGGCATCAAATTACCATGGAAAGCTTGCACATGTTGTAATTATTATCTTATGTGATATTATAGATGATTGTACGTTAAACTTCTACCATATGAAGCATGATGTAAATGCCATGTAAATATGCAAAGCATGCTAAATACTTATCTAGATATGATGAAAGTATGAATTAGTGGAAAGAAGCATGCTAGAAATGACTAAAAGGGTCCAACAACCTTAATGTTAGTTAAAGTTGAAGTAATGGAAAAACATGGCAAATGAAATCCAAGTGGCATGAAAATTACCATAACAATATTACACATTCCAAGCTTTAAAAATGAGTTAAAGTTTACTAAGTTTAGATGTGCATGCAGAAAGTTATAGTTTTCCAAAGTTAAAGGAAAAATCTGAAAAATTGAAAAATGACCAAATGAATAGCGCATGTTCACTAATTTTTCTGTACTAATTGAGTAAGTAAATATTTTTCCCTATAGTAAATTGAATGGGTTTTTAATTAGAGACTTGAACCACTTCATTTCGATCTAGAATTAGTTATAAATTTTTAAAATTGACCAAAATTTCATGATTTTTACCAAGTGAATATTGACAGTGACTAATAGTGTGAGGAAATTTTTAAATTTTCACTTGATTTACTAATTCTAGTTTATGGAAGGTATTCAAGTGGTCTAAAATTAATGTCTAATACTCTTGAAAGTAGTGTGAAACATACTAACTCGAATAACCTTGAAAGTTACTAAATAAAATGGCATGACTCGAGGGACTAGAAGCTGACTCGAATGATTCACTTTGAAACTTTTAACTTGACTCAAGCAGCTCTAGAAGTGAAGGTATAAACATGATTTTCGAATCTGACTCAAATAACACAAACCTAACTTGAACAATTCTCTTCAAAACCTTTGACTCAACTCGAGTAAACTTGAAAGTTAACATATAATAACTTGTGTAACTCAAATGTGTTGATATAGTGTTTTGATAATAACAAATGTGTTTTCCAGAAATTATGAGTTAATTTACAAATACTTGTGATATGCACATGAGAAAATGTTTTTCAAAATGTTTTTATCATGATTCTCGAGTTTAGCTTTGCATACTCAGGTATTGGACTTCACAGTTAAATTTTACACACAACATTTTAAAGAATACTTGAGTACTGATAAAAGTGTTGATAATATTCAAGTGTAGTATGCTAATACTTGAGTATCATTTTTGAAAAGTCAGTTTTAAAGCACAACACTTTTAGGCATATTTGAGTATTGGTGAAAGTGTTGGCAATACTCGTGTAATGGTTCTTAATACTCGAGTATCAACCTTTGAAATCAGTTTTAAAAATCAACACTTTCAAGCATACTTAAGTATTGATAATATTCGAGTATTATTTGCCAATACTCGAGTATTGAGATAGAAAATTTCTTTTTCAAACACAATACTTTCAAGCTTACTTGAGAATGAGAGAAAAGTGTTCATCACAATATTTTAACTCACAATACTTGAGTATAGCTAACAAAACTCGAGTGTTGAGGATATTTCACAATACTTTCAAATGCACTTGAGTAAGAACAAAAGTGTTTATCTTTCTGAAACCAACAAACACTTGAGTATGATTTTCATACTCGAGTATTAAAGGATATTAGCAACACTTTTAGAAGTACTCAATTACAAGTGAAAGTATTGATGCTTAAGAGCCTTCAGAAGCACTCGAGTATGACTTATAGAACTCGAGTATTGAGCAATACTCTCAATAATTCTCAGAGTACCATTGGAAGTAAAGATCTTTTCTATCTAACACTTCCATTAGAACTTAAGTACTCTCAAAAGTGTTATGAACACTTCAGTAACTAGTTTTGCACTCAAGTAGTTTTCTCAAAATCTTCATTCTTATATAATGAATTTCAAATGACACTTGAGTATCATTTACCACACTTGAGTATTACTTGATTCACTTCAGCATTTATAGAGATAACTTTCAAACTTCACTCAAGTTTTGTAAAGCATACTCGAGCACTCACTTATCTGACCATATCACAGTATGTCAAAACCTTCGACTTTATTAGTAAACTTTGATTTTCCATACTTATTTGTTTTAAATCTCTTCTGCTATCATAAATGATTCTTCTTCTTATTTAGCAACAAGGCATGGGTCTTCTGATAACTTCTATGGCATGGGTTCAACGGATAAAATCTCAGGCAACGACCATGCTGTGTGTCAAAGACATTTAATACACAATATTGAACAATGAAGTTGAGTGTAACGGAAGCGAAGCTCTCTCTAATGGACATTTATTGCTACCCAACTATAAATAGAAGGGCATTCAATATGGAAGAAGTTGGAACAACTACCTACAAATTCGCATTGATTATACGCTTAACTACTTTTTTTATACTCTTTCTCGGTTAATAATACTTTAGTGCTTAGCATTCAATTCTTGTGGGAGAATTTATTTTGTCCAAAATCATTTATTTCAGAGAGAAACTCAAGATTGGGGAATCTTGAGAAGGTTGTTGAAACTACAAAGATAAAGGGAGAGTGTGGTCCTCTACTTTTCTTGAGTTTGAGAGGGGAAGTGAATCTTCTCGTTGTAAGGGCTTGAAGAGCCTAGAATATTGGTAATAGTGGATTTGAAAATCTCAGAGGTGTTCTAAAGACTGAACGTAGGTCAGAATGATTGAACCAAGATAAATTATTGTGTTGATTTTCTTCTTTTACTCTCTCGGTGACTTCTCTCTAAAACCTCTCTATTTTTAGTTTAACTTTAAATTTTTAAAAGTTACCAATCCACCCCCCTTCTTGGTCAAATCCTATTCTAACAAAATGAAATCAACATGACTCAAATTAAACTCATTTTCAAAATATTTTTTGAAGCATTATAACTCGAGTAATCAACAGAAACTTTCATTTTTCACAAAAAAAACTAAATTCAATATTAATTTAATATAATTCTTGCAAAATCAAGAACACTTTTGTTATCATTAAAACTTGAATATTAACACCATAAACCATTTCAAGTGTAGCATTTAGTAAATAATTTCCACCTTATAGGATTTGGGTAATTTCTTTTACAATTTACAGTGTATGGATATAACTTGCCGGTGTTTAGAGATATGGAAAGTTGTTTCTATTTCATTTCAATTTCTCTTTATTTTGATTTTAGTGTAGAGATAGAAAATATCTTAGATTTCAACGCCATGCATTCTACTATGGGCCCATTTGGATTAGTTGCACGAAGTAACTCTTTGGTAGAATGTTTTTTGAAAAATGAAGATATGGTAGACGTTAGATGATGTGATTTGTGTTTGGATTGTAAATAATATAAGTGACATTTTGTGAAACGAAAAAAATGTTGGGATATATGTTTAAAAAGTAAGTTTTAATGGAAAATGACATAAAATGACATTAATATCGTTAAATAATACATACATATAAATATATATGTAAATAATAAAAATATTTAATTACATATGATAATCTGATAATGCTAAGAGAATATTATAATTAAAATTATAAAAATAAAAGTAACTGATGTGTTATTGGGAAAATATGTACATGCAAAAGAAATTATTTAATTATATATATTTAATATATATGTATGTAATTTTATTTGGATGCAAAATAAGTAAAATGTATGTGAATTCTATTACTTGTATATATGGTATAATTTTAAGAGAAATATTAAAAATAAAATTATAAAATACTGAAACACTTAATTAGATAACATAATGTTATTACGCAGGGTTATAAAGAGTTAAAACTAAAAAGCATTGAAACTGTTGAAAAAAAATGCTGGATCCCCCTCAATGTGACGCGCTTCACCGCGGAAGTAATAAGTTGCTTTAAACTACAAGTCAATTTGAGGCTTAAAGTCATTTGGAGAAAACGTAATCCCAAACATCAATAAATGAGCCGATAGTGCTTTTCCTTCAAAACGCATCTCAAACTAACCCTAATTCTGTTGTTCGTTTTCAATTTCTTAATTCCGTCTTCTTTCTCATAAGGTGACAAAAACTCTCCCACCTTTTTATATTTTAATTTTAATTTTGTTTAAAACCCAGTTTGCAATTATCACATACTAGATCTACTTTTTCTATCTTTCCAACGAGATCCCTTTGGGTCATCTTCATTCTACACACCCGGCTCTCCATTTTTCTTACAATTTCCCCTTATTTTCTCACCACTTTTCTTACGCTTCAGCATCTTCATCTTAATTCTTCAATTTTCACATCTATTTAGCTACCAAGGACGAGGCTTAATCAAAGTCAAAGATGGATTGAAAACTAAAACACACCCTCCATCTGAGATGGGTTTCTCCCTTGACACACACATGCTTTTTGTGTGACAGTATCGCCACAATATGGCTTGCCAAGCTTCCCCAGGATTAATGATATGGGTATAAGGCTCTATTTTTATACACCCGAGATTAGAAGAGTAATTACCCCTTGATGCCATTACGATTGGGTTTCCACATTTCTCTTTATGTGGGTATATTAGATATGCCCTTTGCAGCACTAAGTTTGGGGTTTAATCCCCACCTCAGGAACTATGCCTTTTGTCTAAACCCAAAAGAAAAAAGACATCCCATTTACATGTTATTGTTGCCTTGTTTTTTAGTAGATTTTTTTTTTTTTTTCAATTTCTTGGCAGCTGAAAATGATTTAGATGTGCTTATCCTTGCAGAATGGAGGATGGGACATTATTCTTCACAAGTACAAGATATCGGAAAGGCATTTGTGTCATGGATTTATCCATCATAATGGTTCTCCCATCAACGAATTTCTATGGCTAAATTAATCGACACCGGGAATGAATGTTCTCTCTAAATGCTATCATGCTGCCCTATTCTGGATTCGTAACACAAGTCTTCTACAACCTGTTTCTACTAGCTCTCTAACCACTCACTATGTGGATAAATGTTCCATGAAGCCTCCTTCATCTCCTTCAAACACTGATATGACATGGCGGGAAATCTTAGCTTTGCTATTTGATTTTACTGTTGTTCGTATTAAGGTCATTCCAATGTCTAAATTTTATAATTTTGTAAGATCTCGTTTCTGCATTTTATCTATATGGAAATTGTAAACTCTGGTTGCATAAAAATCGAGGGCAGCTACATCTTTTCCTCGAGGCCCATTCTCTGGAATGAATAACAAAAAAGCAACAATGATCATGATGGTGCACTTCCCACTTTGCTTGTACAAGCATGGGCACAACTAGGGCTGAACATAGACCAGACTGGACCGGGTTGGAGCCCAACCTGGGGTTTGGTTTAATAAATACCCCGGGCTGAATAAGACAACCTGAGGTCTGGTCTGGTCCAGTCTCAGCCCGAGGTTGGGCTGGACCAGACCTGGTCCAGCAGACTACCTGGACTGGTCCAGGTAGTCCACTGGACCCCTCTTTTTTGAAAAAAAAAAACCTTATACCCTAATATTACTTATTTCTTTCTCACCCTCGGACGCCGCCGCTCGCTCTCTCCCTATTCTCATTCGTGCTTCACCTGCGCTGATGGGAGTCGAATGGGTCCTGCCGCGTTCTTCACAGGTCACAGTGTTCGTCGATGGGAGTCGAAGCAGAGCCTCCGCGTCGGCCATCAAAGAACTGGCATTATCTTCTAGATCGACCAGCGACGGTGGTGATGACTGAGGAGAGAGCTAGCAGCGTCGATGAAGCTAGGGCTTAAAGGCAACGACCATGGGTTACGGTGAGTAAGATGCGTCGATGGAGCTGGGGCTTGAGCTGAGGTGCAACGGCGAGAGAGCATTGACAAGATGAGCAATGATGAGGTGTGAAGGTATGGAGGAAATGGCAGAAACAAAGAAACAGGGAGATGGACTAGCTTCCTTTTCTGTCTTCGTCGATCTCCACAGTTGTGAGCTCAAAGAAGACGAGATTGGAGGAGACGGCGTCACAGGCACTCGCACAAAGAAGACTCTGAGCTTGTGGGGCAAGCTTACGTAGCTGGGAGAATTTTATATATATATATATATATATATAAAATGTTCGGGTCAATCTAGACCAGACCAATTGGTCTAAACCCTTGGTCTCGAGTCCAGTCCAACCCAACCACCTGGTCTGGTCCGGTTGGTCCAGTTGGTCTTTCGGGTTGATTTTTTACCAGACCAAACAAGATCGGACTAGCTCGGACTGGACCGGATTGGACCAGACTAGGAGACTTTTGCTCACCCCTAGGCACAACCATTTCAGTGAGACGGAGTGACCTACCATTGCCACACTAGTAAAACGAACATAAGAACATTTTTTTTTTAACATATTACTTCAAAATATTCATATTTAATTGTCATTGCTACAATCAAATCTATAGCAATGCCGTTTTTCTTTTTCTTGTATTTTAAATACTAGCACATGCATGACCATTTCATTGCGTGGGGGATGACATCGCTAATCATCTCATCTTTTTAGGGCCAAAATCAAGTCTTAAAACCAGTAAATTAAAGGCAATAACTGTCCTCGATAATTCATTGAGTCACATGTACATATATTCCAACATACCTGATTCGGCCATACATAGAAATGTTCCTTACTCATCAAGAAAGAGAAGACCCTAAATATAATAGACAACGGAGAATTCGGACAGTCGATCAAGTATACTATATGGAAGAAAACTATGATCCTGATTCTAGAACCCAGAATTAGAGAATGCATGATTTTCAAAGCATTCCAAGATCTCCACTCTAATCCTGCCAAAAGAAAAGAGACTTTAGTAAACACCAATTGCCATGTTTACTTGTACTGAAAAAGATTAGTTCACTACAAAAAAAAAAAAGGGGAAAAAGGTAAAATATATATTTTTTTTTTTTTGGGGGGGGGGGGGT
>QFDD01008597.1:0-13825 GCA_006871305.1 Vachellia collinsii | reverse complement strand
AAGTTTATATTATTTGTTGATGTTGTGGAGCTTCAATCTGACAAGGGAATGACAAAAGATTTGTTTAAATCAATTTACGCTGTGACGTTGTGAATCAATTTACATATAACCCATTGGCTGTGTTATTGAGTGCATTTGACGTAAATCATTCAACAAATCAGGGAGGATAATGTTGATAATTAGTAAGTTCCAATCACCAATAAATATTCTAATCATTCTATGATCTCAGTTCCACACAATACATAATCATTTAGGAAGGTAAAGGTCACAGAAAATTGAAATCATGCATTAAAGTAAATGGCACTAATCTCTAACTAAGGGATGGTTTGTTTCCTAAAATACTATTGTCAACATAGGAATATATTAAATTGATTTTTTTTTTCATAAATCAAATCCCTAGAAATAATTCCACTATTTGATCATATTTGTCCGGATTTGGATGTAAAGTTTTGATATCAATTTTAATATCCACCCATTGATTAAAAGTTGCTGAAATTAAGTTAATGGATTTGCATATACACATGCCTAAAAGGCATTGAATCGAAGTTAATGGAGTCTCGTAATTTCCAATTTTCTCTAAACGTGACATATACTCATTAAATGTCATAGCCAATTAACACTTAATTGTAGAGCCATGATTGCAATGGGTTGGTATTTTTTTCCTTTAATAGGCAACGGAAGACTAATCACTAATTTGTTAATAGTACGATGCTATTATGAGGTTTGGGGTGTACTTATGGAAGGTTTTACTTGACCCGTGTTCTTATGGGCGAGTTGCGAATCGGGTTTTACAAGTTTTCTAATGTAAAGTTGATATGTCATCTACTTTCTTCTGTGGTATAAAATTTTCTTGTTAAAAAATGCCCCCCAAATCTAAATCAGTAGCCAAAATAAAATTTTGAAACTCTATCTTTCGAGCGATTAACGTTGACTGTTAAATGCTGAAGGTCTGGTGATAGAAGCTTCGTCATTAATAACAAGACTAATTTACTAATTTTCTTTAGTAAATTAATAAAGAAACTATTAAGTCTATTAAGCCATTGATCGCTCTTGAGACTATTAAGTCATTTACATAAGAGACCTACTTTGATACCAAATGTTAGAATAGGATTGACCAAGAGGGGATGAATTGGTAGACTTAAAAAAATTTTAAAAACAACTTCAAAAAATAAAGAGAGTTTGAGTAGAGAGATTGACACAAAGATTTATATTGGTTTGGTCCTATTGTCCATCGTCCAGTCCTCAGATATCTCTGAGCTTTTTAAATCCACTAAGAACAATATAACAGGCTCTTCGTGCCTTTACAATCTGAAAAAAATTCTCCTCTTCTTAATTTCAAATAAACAGAGGATCACACTCCCCTTTCTTCTTCGTAATCTAACCAACCCTCCCATGGTTCACATTGAGCTCCTCTCCTAGAAATACAATATTTGGATAAAGAAATTATCTTGATAGAATTTAATGTTAAGCATTGAGGAATTAATGATATTGAGAGTAGAACCGAGGAAGAAAGTGAATGAATAATAAATGTTGTTTTGTTGGTAAGTCTATTTTCTTTCTTCCGTCTTGAATGCTCTTCTATTTATAGTTGGTGGCAATAAATATCCGTTAGACAGAGCTTCATTTTTATTACTCTCAGCTTCATTGTTCAACATTGTGCATTGAATGCTTCTGACACATAGTATGGTCATGTTCAAAATTTTTGGTCCGTTGAGTACATGCTGGAGAAGCAATCAGATGATCCATTGCCTGTTGCTAAGTATGAAAAGTAAGCGGAAAGATTATGAATAAAGTTGAATTTCTTACAACCAGATGTACTGTCAGTATAGTAAGTACTCATGTTTTATTGATAATACTTGAGTGTTGTTGGCAAAACAAACCAGTGAAATCTCATTAATTTGAAGAGTTCTTTGAGTTTTAGTGATAATACTCGAGTATTCAAAATACTTTTAAGATATACTTGTATTTTAAAAGAAGTATTGTTTTAAAATATAAGAACACTTTTGTTGATACTCGAGTGTTGAAGACAAAATTAGAGTGCTAACAATACTCAAGTTCTGCCAGTGATACTTGAGTGTTTGTGAGGCAGTTTGTTATTAATACTTTCAATGATTCTCGAGTATGCACAAAAGTGTTGTCACTACTTGACAATTGGAAATGAAACTCAATTTTGAATGAGTTCTTTTTAAGGTACTTGCACCCATACTCGAGCATTGTGAGTTCCTAAAAAGTTAGAGCAAGCACTTCCTTTGATCCTCAAGTATCCTTTGAAGAATAACTTTTAGAAAGGAGATTTTGAGCTTGATACTTGAGTATTGTTTCATAATACTCAAGTATTATCAACACTCTTATGAGTACTCAAGTTTCTAGTGAAAGTATTTAATTTCAAAAGTGATTTTTGCAACTCAATACTCGAGTATTGTTGTGTAGTACTCGTGTATTGAGAGCATTTTCATGAGTACTTGAGTGTTCTTGAAGGTATTTTATTTTGAAATTAGTTTTGCTCCATGATACTCGAGTATTAAAGCGTAATACTTGAGTATTTGTCAGTACTTTCACCAATTCTCGAGTACCATTGAAAGTGTTGAGTTTTGGAAACTGATTTTGTTCAATGATACTCGAGTATTGAGACTCAATACTCGAGTGTTGTCAACACTTTTACCAATACTCAAGTGTTATTGAGAGTGCTGAGAAAACCAGTGTATTTTGAAAAACTAATTCATAATCCTTGCAAAGACATGTTTGTCATCATCAAAACATTATCTCAACAATTTTAACTACTTTTAGTATCTTCTCATTTGATTAATTTGCTAACCCATTCAGATAATGTGGTAGTTCAATGACTATAAATTCGAACCACCAACATTTATTGCAAGTTTAGCTACCTTTCATTTGAATGTTCTATGATGGATTCTAATGAAATACATTATAAGAGAGTTATGATACTTTCCTATGTCAAATTCATTATTTATGTTTTAACTCTATTTATGGTATGTAGAGTAGCTTCTTTGATAGAGTTGCAAGACCATTGGACAAAGGACACTGATAAGGAAAGGACATGAAGAATGAAGAGAATGATATATACTTTGTTATCTGCACCTCAACAGACATTTTGGAATTACAGAAGAATATCTCTAACGGCTTCCTTGTTTGAGTTACAATGGTTATTTGATTATTCTCAACTATATAAGGGAACTTCATTCAAGTTTATAATAACCAAGAGAAAAAGATGAGCATTGAATTTCATCTATACTGCTATCTGCCATAAAGCTCATTCATTATTCTTGAGTGTTTATCATATCAACTCTTTTAGAGAGTTTATATTTGCTAAATTGTTGTTGTGAGTTACTCAAGGTAGAGGGACCTTGAGAAGGGTATTGATTACAAGTTGTAAGGGGGAGTTTCTTGAGTGATTCTTAGTAAGAGAGTATTAAGATACCAAGAACTCTTTGTAATTATGAGAAATAGTGAAATACTTAGAAGGCCTCTAAGGACTGGATGTAGGTCAAGGAATTTAGACTGAACCAGTATAAACTTTGTGTGACCACTCTTGGTGATATCCCTCTTCTCTTTTATTTTCCTAACTGTGCTTAAAGTTTTTAAAGTTTGCTTCAATTTTTAAATACACCAAATTTACCTACCTCTTAGGTGAAAAGTCTGCATTAACAATAATGGTTTCACTATAGGGTTTTTGAAACACCTTGAGGTTAATGTGAAGGCCTCACTCAAGTTGTTACTTATTTAGCAAGTGCAATCCCTGCATAACTTTGGAGTTCTTTGATGATTAGTATTGTTGAATAAGGTTTTCACCTTTTAGGTGGGGTGACTTCGGAGCCTTTTATAGGTTTTTAGAACCATCATGAACTATGGAAGGCATGCTACTCAATTTGAGTTATGGGTTTTATAGGTGGTAAATGTTGAGATTGTCAATGTAAGTGCGACACCCCTTCCCATGGTCTATGAATGATATCGACATTATGAAGATGATGAGCATCAATATCAATTGACCAACCATCAACAGTAAAAGATGAACTTGATGACAATCGCTATAAGCACACTAATCAAGGTCACTAAGGATATGTTGATCGTTACGGGCATATTGAGCAACGTTATTATAAGCATACTTACCACTGCTAGTATAAATATTCTACTCACATGAAGTATGTTGATTACTATCACTACAAAGAAGTAGAGTGTTATCAAGATGATGACTCTAGCTTGTTCCCACCTGTAGTGGAAGCACATTGCAGAAGGGTTGAAGATGTCTTAAAGCTGAAGAAGCACATGAGTCTTTTTGTAGATGTCTTAAAGTTGGTAAAGAGTGACGCAAGGCTGAAGCTTAATTCTACCAAGAGCTGATATATTAATGACAAACATTTAGCATATTCGTGATGAATGGAAAAAGGGAACGGAAAGAGATAACATCCTAAATAAACACATCGACAAAGGTTGAAGTTTCATTTTTAAACCTAGAAGATGTGATTATAACTCCAATGGAAGCATTATACTTAGCTCCTGTGGAACGCATTAAGAGATTTAGAAAGCCACATTAGCACATATCCTCTAAAAGGAACCACTAAGCCCTCTTATGACGCAAGTGAGTGAGGAGTATGATCTTGTCTTTAATGCTAAAAATTTGTCGAGAAATAATAAGGTTTTTCGATCTATTCAGGTGCAAATGACTCCTTCTTTGATTGTGGTTAGCAGTTAACTTAGTCATGTTATAGCTCCACCTCATGTCACTCCATTGTCTATTGGTCAACGCCATGAGTATCTTGTCTATTGGAAAATCTTTCCAAATGTTCTTATTGATCAAGCTACTCATTCCTCCTATGGTTTTGTTTTTTGCTATCTTACTTGTTGGAAAGATTTTCCTGATATTTGATGCCATTGAGCTGCTTGTCATGGTTGTCTCTTTCCCTTTCTTCCCTCCCCGGCTATATGCCCTCAGCTTCACTCCTCAGGTGCCAAGTTCTTCAAACAGGGGAGAAATGATGGGATATACAATAATGGTTGATTAGAATTTTCATATATCTAGAATATTTATCATTATAAGGGAATATTTGGTTTTTAATGTTAATTGATTATCATCTTTTATCATTAATTGTGATTTTGCATTTAATTTTATATTTTTAGAAAATTCTGTCTTTAATTTCTAAAGTTAGGTTGATGCCTATAATAGCACTTCAACTCATTTGCCTTGTACACTTTATGATTTGAATAGTACAATTTTCTCCTCCTTTAAGTTCTCTTCTACCTTTATTCATCTATTTTCTTTCTCCTTCTTGTTGTCATCCCTCCTCTCTAGTCTCTCTATCTCTCTCTTCCTCTCCTCTACCCTCACTTCTTTCTCTCTTCCTCTTATCTATTCTCTCTCTTCTCCTTGTCCCTCATCCTCATCTTGCATCATGAACTCTTAATCTTGTTTTAGAAAAGAATAAAACCACTCTCATTCGATGTCCAAAAACAAAATCTCCTCCCATATTATGCATAAAAAAACCCTATCATGTAATCCAATATAGTTAGATTATATTTATGTAGTTATATATAAAATATTCTCTTGCTTTTGCCATTTTTCATGGAAAGAAATCTTCAATAAATGACATAGGAAGAGGATAGTTGTGGCAAAAAGGCTTGGTCATCAAACCATTCTCTTCAAGCAACATTATTTTGTTATGAAAGGCATCTATTCCAACTTAAAGGCTCGTTTACTACCATGAATATACTTCGATGAAAAGAAAGGGAATGGTAGGAAAACATTTTGAGTACTAACATATTTAGTATGTCCTGGAATAAAAAAATGGTTTGACAAAAATTTATATTTGTTAGACGGAAACGATAGTAAGATCAGTAGGAAATTATTCAAATGACTATAATAAAATAATATTACTGTATTAAAATAATATATAATATATCATCAAATATTTTGTAAAACAAAAGGCATAAATATTTGATGTAAATAAAAAAAAGGAAAAATCACTATAGATATTAAATGATCAGAATAAATAATAAATACTAATATGAAGATTGCATTTATTTAAAATGTTGAATCAAATCTATTTTATTTTGAAACTTATGGAATCAAAGATCTCTCTCCCATTTTTTCATGCACAACTCTCTACTTCAAATTCAATAACATGTTTCAAGTACTTCCCGAGGATGTAATTCATAAAAAAAAATATAAATAATAAAAACTTATAATTTAAGTATTCAATATAATGTAAAAATAAGTATAGATGTAGATATTTGATAGAGTGCCTATAGTTTTAGAATAAGACCAAAGTATACATTTGATCTTTTAGGTTTACATTAAGTTTCAGTTTAACCTCTTAAACTTAAAAAGTACAAGTTTAGTCATTTTATTTTAATGTTGTTTGTTTATTTTAATGGACAAGGTTGATTCATTACATTTAAATGGTAATTTTGCAATTAAATACTGATAAAATATACTTAAATTTTAATTATTTAATATAATACTTTTATATTTTAAAATTTAATTATGTTTTGTTATCATTTAACTGCAGAATCACCTTTTAAATTTGCTAAATTAACATTTTTTTGTTAAATAAAATTAATAGTATCAAGGTAAAAAGACTAAAATTGCACTTTTTAAACTTAAGGGACTAAATGAAACTTGATTGAAATTTAAAAGATTAAATGTATACTTTAACCTTTAGGATAATTGATTATATGAGGAGCTAGAGAAATATTAGGAATACATATCTATTTAAATTATTTTTAGATATTTTCTATTTTAGTTAGGTTATTTTCTAATTTGTTGAGTGGTTCTTAAGTTTATGAACTTGCAAATTTCAATTATTTATTTTTATGCAGTTATTTATCAAATGTTAAAATCAAATTTTTTTTACTACATTTTTTTACTATTTAATCATAGCTTTAAAAATATAAATTTTTTTAAATAGATCTTATTTAATTGGAAACTAGACTCAGAGAGCTTTTTGATAATAGGTTTAATAGGTTATTTGCTCAAGTTAGATTTCACTTGACAAATTGAATTTAAACTTAAATTTGAGGTTAGGTTCAAATCCAAATTTGTGCACTCCCTTTAGACTTTCCTTAGTCAATAAATTAGATTCAAACTCGAGTAGTCACTTGCGCATTTCTAGGTCAATAAATTCTAACTTAAATGTTAAATTCGAATTTGAGCATACACCAAAATCAAACTCCATTGATTCCCACTCGAGACAGCCACTGGAATTGTTTAGGAGCTTACTTGCATAACCTTGATACATAGAAGGTTTATTTCATTGATGAAGGAGGAAACACCATAGGTCATAAATTGATATTAAAAAACATCAAAAGCGTTAGATTAACAACAACAAGAGGGAGAATTGGGGATCCAAAACTTAATTGAGAAGAAATGGAAGAGTCATAACTTTGAAGAAAGAGAAACTGAGATTTTGATATAGACAAAGTTCAACTCGTCAGAGCCTGTATACTTGAGAGTTTCAGTCAAGAAGACTGGAGGCTTGATCATTGGCTTGAACTGCTTCATCTTCCAACACTATCTTTGTCAAGTCAATTGTCAGAATCTTTAGTGTTTGTTTGGAAACCGTCAAAAACACTTAAAAAAGCTATTTTACACAAGTTAAAATAGAGCTCATCTTACATACTTCTCTGTAGCTTCATAAAATTCTTTAAAATAAGGTAATCAAAACACTTACTTAAGACATTGCCAATGTTTGTAAGCTCTTCTTGAGGTCTCAAGTTATCTTTCAAGATCAATTTAATCCCCGTACTTGAAAGGTTCCTTTCTACTAAACAAGGCATTTAGCCTATTTAATAATTATTTATCAAATAACCATGTTTATAAAAGAATTTGTGTATCACTTTCAAAAATTTATCTCCCATTTTTCAGATTAACACATTATGATCTAGGGCACAACACTGCCCACAAATCCACTAAAATAAACCCATATGTAAGACTAAGGGTACAATTAACATAAGGGTTACAACCCAGCCCACTAGTCTTTATTCTTCAACATTGTAACTCAAACACATTGATTCAAATAAAAATAATTATCATCTCCAAAATAAAATCAGAGTATATCAAAATATGATGATTCTATTATGGCAATATATAAACAATACAATTCTCCAAAAAGATTTCAGAGGCATACAAGGCTACCAACACTTATACCTCTACCTGCTTTCCTTGACCTTTATTCAGAAGAGAGGTCTTGCCTGAAAAAATATTAATACCACGGGGTGAGACATTAAATCCCCATAACCAAAATTAATTTATAATATATATAAGAAAGAAATGTAAGTCAGAGAAGCAGGTTTATCAATAGTCACATTAATAATTTTCAATAAAATCATGCATAATGCTTTCAATAATTGAACCCATTCCCACTCATTCATCCTGCTCCCCCTTATATCTTCTAGACGTGGTATAGCCTATCAGTGCTAGTATACCCAACCAAAGATTAGCTAGTCACTTCAAGAACACTGTCCTCTTCCATGTCACCACTGATATACCATAACAGGAAGGTGTCTGCCCAAAACACTCAACTCAAGCCCAGGCCAGGAATGAGAGAGCCGATGGGCACACAATTCAACTGTATCTCTTCCACACAACCCAATATATTCCATAACACAATACAATATATTCAGTTTAATATATTTTTCTTTTTATCAACATATCACAACAAATAACATTATACATAGGTTGCAATCATCTCAACAGCAATATTATCACTTATAATCACATCTCATATATACAAGTTGGAAAATACACTACTTTATTGAAAGTTGGTAAATATTTAAACATATGCATGCTTTTTCAAAAAAAAATATATAAAAGAAAGTAATGTCTCAAAAACACATTATAGTCCATAAAGTGCATATAAAATAAATTAATCCCGATTACTTCAACTCCAAGCTTAACCTTGAATACTTTAGAAGCCAAAAGTACAATTCACAATTTCAAATCACACACACCAATCTATGCAATAATATAGAAACAAATTTAATACACAATTTACATAATGAACATACTTAACCAACTTAAAAGTTTTGAATTAATTACCCAAAAATTTCATTTTCATACTCTACTCTCAATCAGTTGTTCTCACTTCAATTTTACACCTTTCACAACTCAAATAATTCATTTGAATCCGAATTTAACATCAAATACGTGTTATTGTACAAAAACCCCAATTTGAAATTTTAGACTTTCAACATATGATACTAATAGCATTAACAATAACCCCATATAAGTTGTTTACTACAATTTTAATTTGGAACATAATCCAGAAATAAAAACAATTGGTCTGATGTTAAAAAAATCATTATAAAATCATAAAATGACCAAATAAAAAATATAAACTGATTAAAACTAAATATTAATATCCTTTTACATTCCTATGATCTTATATTGTCAAAAATAAAAACTTCTCAAAACCTTAGCTCTAAAAATTTCCTCTAATCATAATAAGATTATCACCATTTGAAAGAGAAAAATATATAGAACAATTCTTATGGAGGAAATTTAGTGGTTAGAAGAAGTTTTTCTTACCGAAATTAGTTTTAAAGAAAGCAACTTGCGTAACAGTGCGGCGGCAGACAGGGCGAGAAAATGGAACGCACGAAAGGGGAAAAGAAAAGGTTTACTAACTCTTTTAATAAGGATTGGGCTAAAATTACCACATATGGTCCAAAGGAAAATTTACAGTATGAGACCTCATGTTCTCATTATTTCATGTTTCTTTTTTTTTTCTTTTCTTCCTTTTATTTATCTTATTATTATTATATTTTTTTTGCATACATTTCATTTATTCTATAATACCAAAATATATTTGAGTGAGTTATATTAATCAAATAAATATAAGATAATTTTTAATTATAATAAAATAAAGATTCTCTAATAATAATTTTAGAAATAAAATTTTAGGATGTTATAGTATTTGCCATGCTCTCAACTCTGGCTAGAGTTGCCCTCGTAGCACTATTCACCATCTTTAGTGATTGGCCTCTCCTAATAGCTAAGAACTCTAACATCTTCATGGTACTGCTGTCTCCATACATAACTTTTTAGGGGAATGTGCCCATTACATTTTTTCATCGTGAGACTAAAAATGGGTTGATACCAACTTTGGTGTGAAGCTGGATTCCCACGTTCAAAGGAAAATTCGTTGGAATTGGACTATGGTTCCCAAGAAAGTGTGGCAACCAAACACGTTCCAGGGATGGAAAATCCCACATTTCTCTTTTCCATCTCAAATTTACTTTAGCAAACATGACCTAACAATTCTGACAAACAGAAAGAAAGAAATACAAAGAAATATGTTTAATTGAATGAATTATTTTTCTTCGCTACGTTATCCCTTTACATTGTTCTAATTTTAGCAGATGTTCCTGTAAGGATTTTATGTATTATATATATTCTGGTAAAAGAAATATATATATAATTAGTAGAAAGATTTTTAAATAATATATAAAAATTACTTGAAAGATATATATCATAATAAACCTCCCTTTTATAGAACATGGGCATTAGAATTCAAAAGGAAAAAAGTGTTATCTAAAACACTTGCAAAGACTGAGATATATTAATCTATTGCACCAAATGTGACCTCTCTTCCCCCCTTACTCCCTTGTGTTGTGTTGTAATAGAAATCGAAGGAAGCTGTAGATATGAGAGTGAAGAACGTTGGATATGGAAGCTGTAGATATTGGTTGTACCATCACTAGGGTGCCGTCATCATGGGTTGTGCAATCGCTAGGGTGTGCTCATCGTCATGGGTTGTGTCGTCTCTAGGGTGTGCTCGCCATCATGGGCTGTGCTCACCAACAGTAACTGTGCTCATGGTGGACTGTTTACCAGCCATAGGTGTTCATGAGTTTGTTGTTTTTCTGGAAGAAGATGAAAAAATAGGAAGGGCAAGATAAGAATTCCATGGTATTTGTTATATTTCCATAGGTCACCTTATGGAAATCATTTCCAATCCTTTCGGTTGAATTGGCTTCCATGGGAAGCCAATTCCATGAGCATTTCTATGTACCAAACAAACATGGTGATGGAAATCAATTCCATTTATAGATCCATGCATCCCAATTCCATCAAACCAAACGTGCCCTTGCTTTGGTTGTATTGAAATATATTGTTGGCTAAATTACACAAAGATTCCCTAAACTTTCAACTTCGTATAGTAACTCTTAACATTTAAAATTTAGTAAACCTTTTAAGTTTGCGTAGAAAACCCCCCAATCATCGATTATATGCACATCTCTTAAACTTTGAGCTGTTTGTAGGTAAATAATGAATAAAATAATAACTTGGGAGTTATTTGCATAATTTATGAGCTTGTTTCTTGTAAAGTTTAAGATAAAAGAATGTTGAGATAATGTTTTGATGATGAAAATTGTTTTTGAACTTATGATAAAATTCAATATTTTTACAATCACTTTAAGTGATTTTCGAGTTTTAGTGAAAGTGTTGAGAATACTTGAGTAATAAGGATCAATACTCGAGTACCATTGTACAAAATGTGCTTTCAAAACTCAACACTCTCAAGAGAACTCAAGTTTTGGTGAAAGTGTTGTTAAAACTCGAGTACTGAGGGTCAATACTCGAGTATCGAGTATTGAAACAAGTTTCAGAAATCCAATACTCTCAATAGAACTCAAGTTTTAAAGAAAGTATTGACAATACTCAAGTATTGAGAACCAAAATATGTTTCAAAAAACCAATACTTTCAATGGAACTCAAGTTTTAGTGGAAGTATTGTCAAAACTCGAGTTATGGCATACAAAACTTGAGTATCGAGCTCAGAAAATCTTTTGAACCACAACACTTCTTTGAAAACTTGAAGTATTAACAAAAGTTTTGAAGAAACTCGAGTATTAAGAGTTAGAACTCGAGTTTCGAGGTGGAAAATCTTTTTGAACTTTAGTACTTCTTTCAAAACTTGAAGTTTCAGCAAAAGTGTTGCCAATACTCGAGTCCTGTGAGACAGAACTCGAGTATCGAGCCTAAAATTTGTCTTCAGGCTGAATACATCAAAGGAAACTCGATGAGCAATAAAAGTGTTGATTTCAAATGCTTAAAACTTGAAGTATTAGAGCATGAAACTCGAGTATCGAAGAACTTGCAAAGTTTTGTTTAATTGAAACACAGTTAAAACTCGAGTTTTATTATCTAACACTCAAGTAATGACAAAACTTTTGTTAAAACTTGAGAGGCAATGAAAGTATTGTTACAAATTAACTTACAATCACTCGAGTCTCTTTATAATCACTCGAGTAATGAGAAAAATGTTTTTCATTGTGACATCCTGAGGTATTGTCTTTGTTTACCCACCCGTAGACACAGGGTTTTGTCCTTTTGGGGTCCCATCGTCACTCAAAAGGTGCCTTGGATGTCAAAGGCCACACCTTGACTACATATATGGCCTTCACTTTAGACGAGTCTAACCGATGTGGGACTTGAGCGCACCCTGCCTACTGCGTCTCCCTTCCCCCTTCATCCACTCCGGGGTCCCTAGCAGCGCTTGGTGTTACACTAACCATCCTGAGGTATTGTCCCTGTTTAGCTATTCGTAGGCACATGGTTTTGTCCTTTTGGGGTCCCATAATCACTTAAAAGGTGCCTCGGATGTCAAAGGTCACACCTTGACTACATATATGGCCTTCACTTTGGACGAGTCTAACCGATGTGGGACTTGAGCGCACCCTGCCTACTGCGTCTCCCTTCCCCCTTCACCCACTCCGGGGTCCCTCAGGGTGTTAGGTCCCTAGCAGCGCTTGGTGTTACATCTGTCGTTGTTGTTCCTCTATTTCAACTCTAGTGAAATCAAATACTAGCGGGAGATGTAGGAGGACACGATGGTGAAGCAAGTGAAGTGATGGAGGGGAAAAAATAATGAGTAGAAGGATTTTCCCCTTCGTGCTGTGCTTTCTCCTTGTTTTATGTGTTATTCTCCTTTTGCGGTGCATTCCTCTTTTTATATCTTGAAAATCTCTCTAACCCTAGCTCCAAAATCATATTTTTCAAGGCCGAAAACCTGCTGGACGTGTTGAAACCTCGCAGGAATTTCTGGAATTCGGGGACTTAGCTGCATTTATTTCTGGTCCACTTTTTTGTCTTTTAGTGGTTCTTAAATGAAATTTTTCTTTTTCAGCTTCTAGTTTTCCAAATGTCTCCTTAATGTTCTGAAATGAATTTCAAGGACAAAATGTAATATCTTGTATTCGAAAATTCAATGAAAAGGATCAATTCACAAAAAAATATATGACATTTTTATCCATTTTAACTCTGTTTTTACACATTTGCCTAAGGCAGAGCAACGGGCAGGGCGGGCTGGCCCGATAGCCAACCTGTAGCCCGCCGTTTAATTTTAACCGGGTTCGGGGTAGCCCGCAACCAGGTATAAACCCGTTTAAGCCCGTACTAAATGAGCTGGCCAAAACCCGGCTGGGTTCGGGCGGGTTAACGGGCAGCCTGTATATATATATTTTCAACCTGCAACTACAGAGCTACATGTGACACGATCACATGAACGAGAACAAAAAAAAAATACCCTTCCCATCTTGATCGTCGGAGAGGCTTTAGTTTCTTGAGTACCAAAATAAGGAGGAGCTGGAATAATTGCTTCAGACTATCAAAGCTTCCCCTCCCATCATGTTCACTAGAGAGAGCCTGGAGCAACGTCTGGCTGTGGCTGCCATGGGAAATGCTTTTCTTTTGTGGGGTGGAGATTGTGCCGAGAGATGAGATGACAGTGAGTAGAAGAAGAGAGGAGAGAAAGATGAAGTGAGAGTGAAAAAGAGGAGGAGAGGAAAGAAAGATGAGGCGTGCGAG
>QFDD01008596.1:0-12056 GCA_006871305.1 Vachellia collinsii | reverse complement strand
CTCTTGCCCTGATGATCGAAGATCCGTTGGAGGCTATTGTGTCTTTTTAGGAGAATCACTTGTTACATGGTCTTCAAAGAAGCAACGAGTTGTAGCTCGATCAAGTACTGAGTCCGAGTATCGTTCGTTAGCAAATACATCTGCAGAACTTGTCTGGATCAGATCACTTCTGTCGGAGTTGAAACTGCAGCTGCAGCGGGTGCCCATCATATGGTGCGATAATACCAGTGCAGCAGCACTGGCCTCGAACCCTGTTCACCACGCAAGAACCAAGCATATTGAAATTGATGCTCATTTCGTGCGTGATCAGGTGATGAACAGGCTACTGAAAGTGCAGTATATTCCTACAGAATACCAACTTGCTGATTGTCTCACAAAGCCACTTCATCATGCTCGCTTTCTGTTTCTCAGAGACAAATTGGGCATCACAGTGACCCCATTACAGAAAATTTATCAGGAACAATCTATCCATGACAAGAAGATGAATAAGAGAGAGGTCCAGAGCAAACGAGGGAGTTGAGAATAATTTATTGTAGTAAATATATATTATGTATTCTACTAAGTGGACAGATGTCATAAGCTCATTGTTTACTGTTGCCTATAAAGAAGAATACTCAGGCCTCTAACTACTCATTCTTGGAGCTACCATTATCTTGAATTACTCATTCTTGGAGCCACCGTTCTTTCTCTTCTTTTATTGTCTTCCCATTATCTTTCTCTTCTTTTATTGTCTTCTCTGGATTTAATGTGGCAAAGACAACTTAACATAATTGAACAACTATTAGTTGACCGTTAGCTTTTGTTAGGTTTAGGGTGAAATTGTACCTTTTTCAACATTTCTGGAGCAATATTGGTTATAAAAAACTTTCGAACACTCAGTGCAACTCTGTAAATACCTCCGTAAACACTTCTGAGGCAAATTTTTCACAAAACCCTAATTTCTAACATATGTTCCTAAACGGATGTGACAACCAAATAATTCTAACGTCCCTCATAAAATGGATGTGAAAATGCCCAAAAAAAGTTGATATGAGAAGTGTCTATTGTAATATTGTCCCTTTTGTCCTATATTATTGATGAGATAAATAATTAACTCATGGTAATCATGATTATTACTCCTCTTATTGATCCTATACAAGTCGGGGAGAGAATTTTTTGTTGCCCTATTTCTGAGACAAATCATGAAATTTTTACATTAATGTATAATTTTAACCTTAAATTTTGTAGATTGTTATTTTCTTAAAAATTGTATTATATATTAAATGGAAGGGATTTTGACAACTTAAGTATGGAATATTGGACCTGGTAATGCTTGTATTTGACTTTAGTCATATAGTTGTATAAAAAAATTACTCCTTATATATAAATCACTTCAAGCCAAAACATAAATTCAAGGAGATATATATATATATATATAAATAATTGGTTGAAACATCATTCAAGTCCTAAACACATAAAGTCAAGGGGAATAGCAAAGAGGAACTAAAATCAAATTAATTTTCCTTCTTATCACAGCACCAAATGACTCATCCATACCTAATTCCTCATATTTTGAAGGTATTAATGTTTAATGAGTCTAAAAGTAGATACAACACTTTAAACTCATTTTATTAATTTCATGTTAGTTGGAGAGACTTGGAGAGTGCTAATAATAAAAAAAAACAATAACTTTACATTATTTTAAGGTCGATTGTGGATATTTTCTGCTAATATATTATTAGAAAAGTACTTAATATATAATTCTTCACAAAAAAACTATTCAATACAAAACAACTATTTTTTTTCATTCAATTTTTGCTTCTACAACATAGATTCAAGGATATCTAAAATCGGCTAAAAATTTATTCATGAAATACAAGCACATATAAACTTAAGAGGAACAACGAATAGGAATTAAAACCAGATCATTTTTCCTTCCTATTGAGACACCAAATGACTCATTCATGTCCAATTCCTCTAGCCCTTTTCCCTTTGGTAGTTTCCAATCAAAATGGTAAAGTAAATTGGAAAGCAATAACTCTAAAATAGGTGTAACAAATATGAGTCCGGAATATATTCTTCTTCCAGCATCAAATAGAGATATACTCAAAATTTGAACATTTGAAGTTGTTATCAATAGTTGTATCAAGAAACCTTCTTGTTTCAAACCTTTATGGATCATTCCAATTTTTAGGATCTCTTCCAATGGCCCATAAATTAATGATAATCCTTGTTTTAGGAGGTATCACATATCCATTGACTTCACAACTCTCAGAGTTCTCTCTTGGAACCAAACCAACAATGGCGCAGGCGGACGTAGCCTCAAGGTTTCTTTGATGACAGCATTTATATATTTTAATAGGTGAAGTTCTGATTCATACACACATCCTCTGCCTCCATAAACTTTTCTTATCTAATATAGAGTCAAAATAATATTCCCATGTACAAGTCAAAATAATTTCAAATTTATAAATCAATATGAATAATATATACAATGTTCATAGACACTAGGAGTAATGCTTTTATACACACACAACTCAAAAAATTATGAGAAAACATTCAAAATTCTAGTTATAGCTAGACCTCTTCTTGTGCCTCTTTCATAAACTCTGGATTTTTTAGCAATACCCAATCTATTGTGGTTGCTATTGTTCTGGTGCCACCAAAGAAAATATCCTGAGAAAGAATTCATAAAAATGATTAGAGGAATATGTGTGGGGGGGGGGGGGGAAGAATTCAAACAATTTAATATGATAAAGTGTAGATGAAGACTAACTTTAAGAACAGCTTTAATGTTCTCGAGAGATAAGGGGATCTCAAAGTCATTATCCTTTTGAATGTTGAGAAGACCATCAGCTAAATCCTCCTCGGCCTCTCCATCATGATATCTTTTATTTTCTTTGTGGTCTCTTATGATGTCATCAAGCCCCTTATCTCCATCTTTGTGCAACTTCATCATCTGACCTCTCAGCCCGGTTATAACACTAACAAATTTTAGTGAAGGATATCAGAAATCGATAGCCCATTACCCACCTTTACCTGTTTGTCCATATTTTCCAAGATATGTTCTACTTTCTCGCAACTATGGAATTTGTGAGTGTGAAGACTTTTCTACTAAGGTTCATGACAAATCCTTCATGTTCAGAGATGTTCCTTACAAGTTCTGATACTTCCTCTTGTCTAATCCTTCTGAATGATTGAACCCTCTTTGCTGAGAAAATCCCTGAAGTACAAATCTTTCGAAGTAGCCTCCAATAATTTCCATATGGGGAAAAAACTATGTCTGTACTGTTGTAGGCTAATATATCAGAAGGAAGAATTTTGGGTCTGTATGCAAAGATCTGATCATGTGTCTTCATTATTTCTTTTGCGTATTCTGATGAAGACACTATGATATAAGAAAGCTCACCAAGTTGAAGATGCATGAAGGGACCATACTTGTTTGAGATATTTGTGAATGAACGATAAGGTCAAGAGCCAGTAAGTTGGTGGAGGTTTCCAATGAGAGGTAATTTCCATGGACCTGGAGGTAGTGTTTTGATGGATTTCTTGGAAGAAGATAGCTTGTGGAAGAGAAAGAAGAAGCAGAAGAAAGTGAAGAAGATGATGGAATATGGGGTTTGTACCTCCATATAGTCGCGATTGTAACTCTATTATAAATCTCCAAAATAAGATTCCAATCTAGCTACATGTGACTCATTAATGTTCCATGCACAATGCAAACTCATGAAGCAAGCCCACAGATCAGCAAATGATGCATCACCAGAGCCAATATTATATAAGCATGAAAGCCTCTTGACGAGTTGACTTGTATGGTTCCTAATGGTTCTGCCATAACTGTCCTTTTTGTTGCCAGTAGATGAAGCACCATCTTTATATGAACTATTACCTTTCGTCATGATGGAATTCAAACTTTTTGATGGGTGAAACAAAAAAATAAACTACGATCCTTTAATTCTTATCTTTTTTGCATATCCTATCTAAGACTGACGTTGCGTTGGGTTACTCAAGTTGCCCCAATATTAAATCTGTAACTCTTGGGTTTGATTCCAAGGCCTCTCTTTGAAGCAATTCCAATGGAAGAAGCAACATGTTGCCAACACTCTTTCGGCTAAAATATGTCTACCCAATTCTTAGCTGAATCATTAATTTCGAATTCTTTTCAAAATACATCTTTTCCTTTCTTCCCCCCGTTCTTTTGAAGCTTTTTGCCTTCTTCTTCTTCTTCTTCTTTATAACACTCACTCGCCATCAAACTCAATTCTCTAAATTCTTATCCTTGTTTTATTTTTTTTAATGTGTGATCCGTCTTCGACAAGGTTTCTATAACTTCATATGTTATTTTTTCAATGTAAAATTCCACGAAAGTCTCTATCCTCTTAGTTGTATTTCAAATTATAAAAGTCCCGGCAGGTTTAGTCGGTGGAATGAAAAACTGCCAAGTGTTTGGAAAAGTTGTGTTGTACCATGGTACCTGTTTTTTTTTTTTTAAGAGGCCAATCCAACGGTGAAGCATCTACTAAAATGCTTAAATTAATTTTATTAATTTAATGTTAGGTATATTGGAGAGATTCGGATAGAGCTAATAATGAAAACAAACAACTAATTTATGCAATTTTAAGGTTTATTATTGTGCCGCTCTTTTTTTCTGAATTCACGATTGAAAAAAGCACCAAATTTATAATTTTCCTCAAGCTAAATATTCAAACCAAAAAGATTTTATTTCCATTCGTTTCTAGGTTCACATCATGGATTCAAGTATATACATAAACATACAGTATATATATATAAGCAAAACTTGATTAAAAGTTCCTATTTAAAAATTTTATCAGCCAAAAGAACATCAATTTGAATACTGGTTGTTCATGCAAATGACATGTAGCATGATACTTATGTATAGGTACATATCAGGTCTATTTAGTCAATAAAATTTTAAACAAGAATTTTTCACTGATTATTCCTGTTTAAAACTGCCAAAACATTAATTTTCTGGTAATAAATACATATAAACTCAAGGGTAACAACCAACAGGAACTAAAATCATTTCATTTTTCCTTCTTATCACATATCCAAATGACTCATCCATGTCGAATTCCTCAAGCCTCATCCCCTTTGGTAGTTTCCAATCAAAATGGTAAAGTAAATTGGAAAGTAACAACTCTAAAATATGTGTAGTATATGTAAGCTCAGGACATATTCTTCTTCTTGGGCCAAATGGGATATACTCAAAGTTTGAACACTTAAAGTTGTAGTCAACCGTTGTATTAGTAAACCTCTTTTGGTTCAAACATCTATGCATCATTCCAATACTTGGGATATCTTCCAATGGCCCATGCATTAACGGTAATCTTTGTCTTGGGGGTATCACATATCCACTAATTTCGCAACTCTCACTATTCTCTCTTGGAAGCAACAACACTACTGGTGGATGTAGCCTTACGGTTTCTTTTATGACAGCACTTATGTATTTTAATTGGTGAAGTTCTGATTCATCTACATAATCTTTGCCTCCGTAAATTCTTCTCACCTAATGTAGAGCCAATAATAATTCTCTTGTATAAATCAACTCAATAATTTCAAATTCTCCAGTTAAAAATTGCTTTTTAAACGGCTTTTAAAAAAAAGCCTTTTAGGCCGATGCTGAAATGGGTCTAAGTTTAGAAAGTCTACAACTTTCACCAATCATTTAGGCCTTGTTTAGTTCAAAGTAGACGAAGGGAGGTAGGGTTTTTAATCAAAATGATAGTATTGGAATATTGTAAAATTAGTATGGGTATTTTAGTTAGGTTTAAATCCAACTTTCTCATCCATTCAAAAGACCCCAATTTTAGGGGTTAAGAGAGAAGAGAGGAGAGTGGGGAAAAGGATAAAAATTGACACCTCACCTCCTCCTTATTTTTCTCAACTAAACACTCTTATCCTCATCACACCTCTAACCTCCCTTTCAAAAACCCCCCAACCAAACAATGCCTTAGCGGATGTAAGAAATAAATTTCAAAACCAGTTGTCCGTGGGTACGGTTAAAAAGGATTATTTTTTTAGACCGGTTGTGGCATAATACGGTCTAAAACGTCATGCTTTTAGATGGGCTACAGTAATGATCAATCTAAAAAGACTCAGTTATACACACACAATGCAACCCACAAAATAATGATGCAACATTCAAGATTTCAGTTTTTGCTATACCTCTTCTTGCGCCTCTTTCATAGCCCTTGGGTTGTTAAGCAATTCTGACATCGCCCAATCTGTTAACGTTGTAGTTGCTGTTGTTTACGTTCCACCAAAGAAGACATCCTGAAAAGGAATTAATACAATTGATTTAGAGGAATATGCGTGTGTGCATTTGTGTGATTTAGTTGGTGTATCAAGTTACAAATTACGAATACTAACCAGAAGAACAGCTTTAATGTTGTCAAGAGATAAGGGGATCTCAAAGTCATTATCCTTTTGAATCTTGAGAAGAACATCAACTAGATCCTCCTCTTCCTCCTCTCCAACCTTGTTTCTTTTCTTCTCTGTGATCTCTGATAATGTCATTAAACACTTTATCTCCATCGTTTTGCAACCTCATCATTCGAGCTCTCGTCCCAGTGATAACACTGATAAATTTTAGCGAAGGATATAAATCAGAAATTGATAACCCAGAGCTTAACTTTACCACTTGCTCCCTAAGGCTGTTCTAGCAGAAATTGGAGAAACGAGGAGAGGGCTAATAATAAAAAACAAACGCTTACTCGCGCAGTGTTAAGGTTTATAATTGTGCGGCTCAATTTTCTGAATGCATGATTAAAAAACACACCTAATTTGTTATTGCCACAAAATAATTCAAAAGCAAAACGATTTTATTTTCATTCATTTTTGGATCTACAGCATAGATTCGAGTGCATGCGTGTGTCTAAAACTGGCCAATAAATTATTCCACGACATAGATTCTAGTGTGTGTGTGTGTGTGTGTAAGACTGGCCAATACATTATTCTACAACATATATTCGAGCGTGTGTGTGTCTAAAACTGGCCAATTCATTATTCAGGTAATAAACACATAAACTTAAGAGGAATAGCTAACCGAAACTAAAATCAAATCATTTTTCCTTCTTATCGCGACACCAAAGGACTCTTCCATATCCAATTCCTCGAGCCTTTTCCCTTTTGATAGTTTCCAATTAAAATGGTAAAGTAGATTGGAGAGTAACAATTCTAAGACAGGTGCAGCATATGTGAGTCCGGGACATATTCTTCTTCCTGTACCAAATGGGATATACTCAAAGTTTAAACCTCTCTGGTTCAAACATCTCTGGATCATCCCAATATTTGGGATCTCTTCCAATGGCCCAAGCATTGATGATAATCTTTGTCTTGGGAGGTATCACATATCCATTAATTTCACAGCTTTCACTGTTCTCTCTTGGAAGCAACAATGCTATAGGTGGATGGAGCCTCAGAGTTTCTTTGATGATTGCACTTATGTATTTTAATTGGTGAAGTTCTGATTCATCTACATATCTTTTGCCTTCATAGATTCTTCTTACCTATATAGAGTCAATAATAATTATCAGGTTTAAGTCAAGTCAATAATTTCAAATTCACACAGAACATAAGTTGTCTATTATATAAATTAAATAGAGCATTTTACACCGGATTTAAGAGTGATACAGATAAGACCAATTTAAAAAATCAGCCACTTTTTAATCCAGTTGTTCAATTAGTTTAGAAAATAACTTTTTAGACTAGTTGTTTATAGATGTGGTTTTAAAAAGATATTTTTTAGAAACATTGTACGATCTAAAAAAGTCGTTATTGTAGACCAACTACAACAGCAACCGGTCTGGAGAGAGTAGTATTTAAATGCAACCCACAAAATAATGTTACAACATTCAAAATTCTTGCTGTAGCTATACCTCTTCTTGTGCCTCTTTCATAGCCTTTGGGTTTTTGAGCAATTCTGACATTGCCCACTCTGTTGTAGTTGCCGTTGTTTCTGTTCCACCAAAGAAAACGTCCTGAAAAAGGAATTCACACAAACTGATTAGAGGAATTTGTGTATGAAATTACAAATTATATAACATTTAATATGATAAAATGCACACGCAAACACTAACTTTAAGAACAGCTTTGATGTTGTCAAGAGATAAGGGGATTTCAAAGTTATTATCCCTTTGAATCCTAAAAAATACTTTAAAATTGTGTAATTTTTCATTTTTTTTAGAGGTACGTAATTTCCATGACCTGGGGATAGAAGAGAGTTTGCGGTATGATTTCGGCCTGTTTTTTTAAAGTTAAAAAAATTTATCTAGTAGTATAAAGTTTTTTTTTTGGCATATGCATCTAACACCCCCTTCAATTATTTTGTGGTTCATTTAATACCCTAAAGTATTTTTTATGTGCGTTCAGTATTTTAAAGTATTTCATAATTCATCAGTAAAGTATTTTTATATTAGCACTCAACATTCTAAATAATTAAATATTAGTGTGTTGGATACATATGAAGATAAATAATTAATTATATTAAAATTAATTGATATGTTATTTTATGTGGCTTTTAAAATCACAAGCACCTGTGAAATGTGATCGGAGGTATTGGTGAATATATGGGTCGCATTTGAAATATAAATATTTCAGCCATCTTCAGTAAAATATCTCACGCTTAACTTGAGCCCCACAAGCTTGTGCATGTGTTTTCATCTTATGACATTCTTAATAGTTAATTTATTCCCCAACCGATTGGTCTCTTTTTTCAACAATGAAATAATTAATAGTCGAATGTATCATCCAATTCACATATATCATTGACACAAAATGAAATAAGGATAAGGGAATGGGATCTTGTATTAGCTAGAAGGACTGATGCTAGTAGCAGGAACTTAGCCACTTGAGTACATCTCGAGTTTGAGTTTTTGAATCTGTACGTGTAAATACAAATAAGGTTTTTGGAAGAGTTTTTCCCAAATGAATTAGTCAAAGAGTTTATTTTAATCCTAAATATAAAATATATCAATACATGAAGACCAAAAGAGTACTATATTTAGTCAGTGCGCACGTGTGAAATGGTTATTTATTTAGTACAAAAGAGTGCTATATATTTAGTCAGAGTTTATGTAAGTTACCGGTAGGAGAGAAATTTGTTACTAAAGATTGTAAGATGATTAATGTGATTTCTCAAAATTTTACTCTCTAATTAATTTCCATTGGAAAGAGGGAGAACTAAGAGAGAAGTGGGAGTACCTTATAAAGAGGGACAAAAATTCCAATAGGGGAAAATGTAAAAAAAAAATATTAATTTAATGTATTCCTTAGTATACAAGAAGTATAAATAACTTACGTACAGAAGTAGAGTGATATATTTCTTGGGTGGCTGTGGTGTTCTGGACAAAAGTGGGTTGTGGGAAGTGGAATATGTGTAGAGTAATAAGATGCCATTTTTATGTGACCAAAGTTAAATAGGAGCAGAAGATATATGTTGTGTATGCCAAATATTATTGTATCGGACAGTGTGTGTAGGTTGATTTATAAATCTCAATAAATAATGGATTTTTCACATTAATGAATGGGGGCAACATAATCTCAGAAGATATGGTGAGGCTATCAGTCGAAATTAATTTTCTATAACTTGGTCTTATACAAGCTCTGATCCATAATACTAGATACAAACCATAATACAAGAGTTTGTTTGTTTTTATTTTATTTATTTATGTGTATCATTATATTATGTATCAATTTATAAATTAGACAAACTAATTTAAAGAAAAATATAAATATAAATATTTTAAAATAATATAGTTATTTTTATAATAGTTAACTAAATCTTATATCAAGTATTAAAGGTAGTATTATTTTTACAATATAAAATTCCCCAAAAGGACCCATCCACCTAGCTCTCGGTTGTGGTTCAAATTATAATAAAAGTCTCCGCAGGTCAGTCAGTGGAATAAAAAGCTGCCAAGTGTTTAGAAAAAAATGTATTGTACTATGCTAACTAATTTTTTTTTTATAAGGGCAACCCAATACAACATCTGATTTCAAATCAAAATATTACAATACATATATTATTGATCACATAAATGATATGGCGTTGAAATAATTACAAAATTTTGATGGCAGTCCAAAAGTGGCTAATAAATGTTAAGCTTTTATTAATTTAATGTTAGGTAATATTGGAGACACTTGGAGAGAGCTAATAATAAAAACAAATGATTAACTTCACGCAATGTCAAGGTTTATTATTGTGCAGCTCTCTTTTCTGCATGCATGATTAAAAAAATACCTAATTTATTATTGCCACAAAATAAATATTCAAAAGCAAAACGATTTTATATTCATTCATTTCTGGATTCTACAACATCGATTCAAGTGTGTGCGTGTGTGTCTAAGACTGGCCAATACATTATTCCACAACATAGATTCTAGTGTGTGTGTGTGTGTGTAAGACTGGCCAATACATTATTCTACAACATAGATTCGAGTGTGTGTGTGTGTGTGTGTGTGTGTGTCTAAGACGGGCAAATACTAATATACGACATAGATTTGAGTGTGTGTGTGTGTGTGTGTGTGTGTGTCTAAGACATGCCAATACATTATTCAGGTAATAACAACATAAACTTAACAGGAATAGCTGACAGGAACTAAGATCAAATCATTTTTCCTTCTTATCGCGAGACCAAAGGATTCGTCCATATCCAATTCCTCAAGCCTCTTCCCTTTTGATAGTTTCCAATCAAAATGGTAAAGTAAATTGGCAAGTAACAATTCTAAGACAGGTGTAGCAAATGTGAGTCCAGGACATATTCTTCTTCCTGCGCCAAATGGAATATACCAAAAGTTTGAACCTTTAGGGTTGTAATCAATTGTTGTATCAAGAAACCTCTTTGGTTCAAATATTTCTGGATCATTCCAATATTTGGGATCTCTTCCAATGGCCCAAGCATTGACGATAATCTTTGTCTTAGGAGGTATCACATATCCATTAATTTCACAGCCTTCACTATTCTCTCTTGGAACCAACAATGCTACAGGGGGATGTAGCCTTAGAGTTTCTTTGATGATTGCACTTATGTATTTTAATTGGTAAAGTTCTGATTCATCTACATATCCTTTGCCTTCATAGATTCTTCTTACCTAATATAGAGCCAATAATAATTATCAGATATAAGTCAAGTCAATAATTTCAAATTTACCTAGAACACAAATTATCTCTCATACGGATTAAATAGTACATTTTAAACTGGATTTAAGAGTGGTGTACATGAGACCATTTAGAAAATTAGCTTCTTTTTTTTAGTCTAGTTGTTCAATTAGTTTAGAAAATAATTTTTTAGACTGGTTGTTTATAGGTGCAGTTTTAAAAGGATATTCTTTAGACTGGTTGCTACATTGTACCATCTAAAAAAGTCGTTACATTAGACCAGCTGCAGCGATGACTGATATAGAAAGAGTGATATTTAAATTCCACCCACAAAATAATGAGACGACATTTAAAATTCTAGCTGTAGAGTTATACCTCTTTTTGTGCCTCTTTCATAGCCTTTGGGTTTTTGAGCAATTCTGACATTGCCCAATCTGTTGTAGTTGCCGTTGTTTCCGTTCCACCAAAGAAAACATCCTGAAAAAGGAATTCATACAACTGATTAGAGGAATGTGTGTATGAAATTACAAATTATATAACATTTAATATGATAAAATTTACAAGCTCAAAACTAACTTTAAGAACAGCTTTAATGTTGTCAAGAGATAAGGGGATTTCAAAGTCATTATCCTTTTGAATCCTGAGAAGAACATCAACTAGATCCTCTGCTTCCTCTCCGACATTATTTCTTTGCCTTTCTTTGTGGTCTCTGATGATGCCATCAAAAACTTTATCTCCAAAATTTTGCAACTTCATCATTCGAGCTCTTGTCCCAGTGATAACACTGATAAATTTTAGCGAAGGATATAAATCAGAAATTGATAACCCAGATCTTAACTTCACCACTTGCTCCAAATTTTGCAGGATCTGTTCTACGTTCTCTGTCTTTTTCCCTAAGGCTGTTCTAGCAGCTATGGAATTCGTGAGTGTGAAGACTTTTCTACTAAGGTTTATGATA
>QFDD01008595.1:0-18067 GCA_006871305.1 Vachellia collinsii | reverse complement strand
GATATGGGGAATGGGTGGCATAGGCAAAACAACTATTGCCAAAGCCATTTATAATGAAATCGGTCGTGAGTTTGAGAGTAGAAGTTACCTTCCAAAGATCAGAAAGGTTTGGGATCAAAGAAAGGGCAAAATACGCTTACAGAACCAACTTCTTTCTGAAATTTGTAAGACAACCAAGATGAGGATAAATAGCATTGAATCAGGAAAAATTACATTGAGGGATAGACTTCGCCATAAAAAGGCACTAGTTGTACTTGATGATGTGGATAAGTTGAGCCAACTAAATGCTTTAGTTGGAAGTCGTGATTGGTTTAAACCAGGAAGTATAATAATCATCACAACTAGAAATCAAAGTCTACTCCCTCAAATGGATTGTCATCTTTATATAATGAAGAATTTGGATGAAAGGGAATCTATTGAGCTTTTCAGTTGGCATGCATTTAAACAAAAAAATCCAAAAGAAGAATTTATTGAACTTTCAAGAGATATAGTTGCATACTCTGGGGGACTTCCATTAGCTCTTGAAGTCCTTGGCTCCTATTTATTTGCAAGAATAATCGAGGAATGGGAGAGTGTATTGGAGAAACTTAAAAAAATTCCAAATGAAAAGATACAAAAGAAACTAAAAATAAGCTTTGATGGTTTAGATGATTTGGAGAGAGAAATATTCCTTGATATATCTTGTTTCTTTATTGGGATGGACAGAAAGGAAGTGACACAAATATTAAATGGCTGTGAATTTTTTGCTGACATTGGAATCAAAACCCTTATGGAGAGAAGCCTTGTAACCATTGATGAGAAGAGCACGCTTGGTATGCATGATTTACTACGGGACATGGGAAGAGAAATAATTCGGAAACAATCTCAAAATGAGCTTGCAAAGAGAAGTAGGTTATGGTCTCATGAGGATGCAATTGCTGTATTATTAAAACGTGTGGTAGGAACTTTTATATCCAACATTTATTGTTTCCTCTTAACATGTATTGCAAGAAGTGCAAATGAGCATCAATTAATTGGTCATATAAACCATTTGGTTTCATCTCTTATTGAATGCATTTTAAACTCATTCTGTAGTCACTAGCTTTATAAGATTGATCACGATATATATGTTTCTACATGCTTTTACTTTTGCAGGGAACAGAGACTATTGAAGGACTATCTTTGAAGTTGTCACAAAGTGAAAAAATGCATTTTTGGACAGAAGCATTTGTGATGATGAAGAGACTCATATTACTTCGTCTTGACAATGTACAACTTAGAGGGGATTACAAATACATTAGTGGAGATCTCAGATGGCTTTGCTGGCATGGCTTTCCCATAAAACACATTCCTAGCAACTTTAATCAACATGAATTAGTTGCTATTGACTTAAAATACAGTAATCTCATACAAGTGTGGAAGCAACCCCAGGTATGTAAATTAATACATAGTTTGTTGGTTTTTAAATCCATAATTACCGAAACAAAATAATTTTTTTTAAAAAAACGTCAAATATGCTATCTGACATAAAGCCTAGTTTCTGTGAAAAATTGCCAAAATACTTCAAATTTGTAGGATTATGGTAACCAGTTTCTGTGATATAGTATTATCGTAATTTCTTATTTCTTCGTTTTTTCCCAGTATGTGACTCAAAAATTTTAGTTAATTTGTTGGTATTAGCTTCAAAGTTTATGGATATGGAATAAAAGAGGGATTTGGGACATGTAAATACATTATTTTTAATTGGACTTCATATTTTAGAGCCTTCTCTGTAGATCTTTATTATAGATTTTTTTCCATAGCTTCTGAATGAACTTTCCCTTGCTACTATAGGGGAAAAAAATATGGTAGATTTCTTTAATCTACATTCGCTTTTATACATCCTGCCTCATTTAGATCAATACATTTCACCATCATATTGAATTGTGTTACCTTTTCCAGATTGAAGTATTTGATAGTAGGTTTTTTCTTTGAAGATCTAATTTCCAAATTGATTGAAAGCAATGTTGTCAATTAGTTTTCGGTTTCGATAGAGGAATTTGCATAAAGTTATTATTAGTTATTTTTTTTCATAACGTTCATCTTATTCCCATTTAAATTAAATGTTTTCATTGTAGTTATTGAAGAGGCTGAAAATTCTCGACTTCAGCCACTCTCTTAACTTGGTGCAAACTCCTAATTTCGTAAATCTACCGAATCTTGAAACGTTAGTCCTCAAAGATTGTCCTAGTCTGTCCATCATACATCCTTCTATTGGGCTTCTTCATAAACTTATTCTACTTGATCTGGAGGATTGTATTGGCCTTTGTAGTCTTCCAAGAAGCATTTACAAATTAAAATGTTTAAAAACTCTCATTCTTTCTGGTTGTATGAATATTGAAAAGCTAGAGGATGATATTGAACAAATGAAATCCTTGACAACTCTAGTTGCTCCCACAATAAAAAAAATTCCCTTTTCTTTAGTGAGATTAGAGAACATATTATATCTATCTATTTGTGGTCATGAAGGATTATCACATCATGTGATTCCTTCTCTCTACCAATCTTGGATATCTCCAACAAACAATCCACTACCTCATATTCAAACACATGGCATGCCCTCATCAATTTTGTGGGATATGCTAAACAGCATCCATGATTCCACACCAAAGCAACAAAGTCTTTTGTTGCAAGAAGGATTGGAGATTCATGATTCTTCCTCATGTGCCACAAATTGCATGGAGATCTTGAGGTTTGAGAATTCCTTGGGACATCTTTTAATTCAAATTGGAAAGAATGCTCAAGTCTTTCATACACTTTCAAAGAGGGTTTTACAGGTTCTCTCTTTATGTCTTTAATTGGATTTTTTCAGAAAAGATTTCTGTGTGCATATTATATAGTTAAATTAGAGGTTGTGTTTCTGTTATTGTGTAGGGATTGAACCTTCCAACATATAGTGATGATAGTGTTCTCCCTGGTGACAACTACCCATATTGGCTAGCATTCAAGGGTGAAGGAACTTCTGTAAAATTTAAAGTACCTGCTGTTAATGGTCATGATCATATAAAAGGGATGACTATTTGTAGTGTATATATACCCTTGGGTGATTTGGATAACAAGGCATGTGAATCTTGTATAATCTGTTTAATGATCATAAATTATACAAAGGCAACCACTTTGATCTACACGGAAGACAAACTAAATTCCTTGGAAGAAGCAGAGAGGATGGAAATAATATCAAATGTAGAATCTGATGATGACCAAGTGGAGGTGAAAGCAGTTTTTGGTAATGGATTCACGGTGAAGAAAATGGCTGTCTACTTGATATATAGAGAGTCATTTGATGAACAGATTGAGCCTTCAACATATAAAGCTACCAATTTAAGTGGCACCAAGCACAGATGTGAGGACGAGGAGCAAGAGCAGGATGGACATCAATCTATCACACCTAGAAAGGCAATGAAGATTTGAAATTTTTAAATTTTCTTCCATCTTTTGCTCCAACGTAAACTTTCTATGAAGTGAATATATTTAATTTCAGAAATAAAACAGATCTATATGAGGGGCGGAAGCAATGTGCTACTATATGGGGACATACATAGTGCATGAAAGAAAGGTGCATTTGGTGGGCTGGAAACAGATGCAGCAATCGGAGGAATGTGAAGGGCTTTATGGGATACTAATTATGAGGGCCATGGATAATCATGCTTGCCTCTTAAAAGTTGCGTGGAAACTGAGAACAAACCAAAATGGGTTGTGGGTCAAAATCTTGAAATGGAGGTATACAATGGAGTGGAGAGATTTGGTGATGAGGTGAAGAATAAAACGTGTGATATATTCTTCCACTTGGGAAGAATATTGGTTGCAGTTTATGAGAATCTATGGCGGAAAAGTTAGATGTTGGTTTGATTCCATGGGTGTGGTTTTCAAGAGGGGTCCTTGACTGTTTCTGTCGATTTTGTTGTTTTAGCCTCTTCTGTTACCAAAAACAAACCTGATCTACATAAATGATTATATTCTCCATTTATAACATGGTTGGACTGATTTCCCTTTTTCTTCTTTCTTTCTCTTCCATTGTGGTCACATTGTTTGGCAAAAAAATTGAAATAAAATTGTAGCAAAAATATAAAAATAACCACAAATAATAATGGAAATTTAGACTAAATTTTTTAGAAGAAAAAGGTTTAGCCTGCTTCTTCTTTATATTTTTCATTGACTTGTTATTAATGATTGCTGATAGTTTTATTTATCAAATATGTAAGTGGTTTATGTATTATACCAAAATACATTAGGTTTCTTGCTTTGACTCATCTCATGTTTATATATCTTAATATATATTACCTCCAACAATACTACATCTCTTCCTTAATAAAAGAGTTAAATAAATGATTTGCAAGTATTAAGAAAATTGATTTAGTTACCTCTTTGTATAATAAATAGGTATTGATTTCCCTAAAATACACTTGTTAATTATGTGCATTAGAATTATCTCTATATAGTAAATTGGTAATCCTTTAACATGAACAATTGACAGGATGCTTTAGAGAAAAAATATAAGTTTTGGAAAATAAAAGGGATTGAGAATCTCAATTTGAGATCTAATATTCAGGATTAAAATAAATTCTTTAGTTAATTGAGGAGAGCGGGGCAGGGTCAAAATTGTCAACACACCATAACGAAAAGGGAAATTAAAAGTCAGAGAAAGAAAAAGAAAACACCTTACTCATGTATGCCTTAGAAATAATTGTCATTCATGATGTTCTGAAAGATTTGGCTGACGATATAAAGAAAGAATGAAACAGTGGCAACGAGAAAAATGAAGGAACAGAAGGAAAGAATGCTAGGAAAAGAAGAAAGACACATAGAGGAGATAGGAGAGATGGGAATTATGGAAAATGGGAAAGAAGATAATATAAGTGTGTGTTTGCCTTTTTATAGGGTGGGGGAGATGATTCAGGAGGGGAGGCTTTCTGTGACTGTTGCTTTAGATTGGGGTATCACCATCATCATTATCACTTTAACAAATTATCAAAGTGCTGAAGCATTTTGTTTCTTCAAGTCTTGAAGCTTCCAACCCCACAAAGTGGAAATGAGTTATTTAATTGATTGCAAGCATCCGTGTCAATAAATAATTTATACAGCCTGCAAAGGTCGGTCCAACTGGTCGTAAACGGGAAGGCAAGGCGCCTTCCCTACCAGGTCAAGGGCTCGAACCCTAGCGAGGCACCCTGGGATTAGTCTGGTACTTCGGTGCTGGGATACCCTGAGGCAGCGATCACATCTTACTCAAAAAAAAAAATAATTTATACACATTTCCAGACTTGCACAACTAACCCGAGAACCCGTTGGCCCACTCGGATCCGATCTAACATAACCCTGGTATTAAATATTAAAAAAATGAGTTTGAGGCAACATATAACAAGACCAGGTTCAACCCGACCACTTTGGGTTGGAGTAGTCGAGCTGTTTGATTTGGATCGACCCAGTGTTAATTATAAATTATATTCTTATTATTCATATTAATTCATTTCTTATTTATTTTTCATTCTTTATTATTCACTATGGGTTATATTAATTTTAACCACTTTCATCCATTCTCCTTCCAGGATTTATCATGCCGGAGCATATTGTTGGACATTAATGGCTTGATATTATTTAAATTATTGATCAGTTTATGCTACACGCGTAACATCTTCTGCAAAAATGTCATATTCTTTTATGGGCAACTTCAAGGAAAGTCATCGAACAAAACAGGTGCTAACAAACCAGCATTGTCCCGTTTATCAATTATCGTAATTTGCTTTCTTAATAATTTATTTTGGGAGTAGTTTTTTTTTTTTTTTGGGAAGAAGACTTCCTTATTATTCGGTGAAGACCGTATGTGTCAATCACAGAATCGCTTTCCCTTGATTGATTCACTGATAGATAGAGATAGGGAGAGAGAAGAATATTATTTTATTTTATTCATATTTAAAATTTTTAGAGTTTAATTAAAATTGAGATAAAATGAATTAATTTTATTTTATGTCTTTATACAAAAATTTGTTTAAATAGAAAACAAAAAATTTAAGGTTAGTTTTGTTACTATTTTTTTTAAAAAAAATTAATGAATCACATCATCTCATTCTAATTTTATTTTTCAGTGTTTCTACCTTTTAAGTTTTTTTAAATAATTTTTTGTTTTAAAAAAACTAGTCAAATCGCTGTGCAGCGGTTTGATCGATTTGAACCGACCCCCGGTTCAACTAATCAACTGGCCTAGACTAAAGATCGGTTTACGGTCTGAACCGATCGGTTTGATTCGACTTTTTGAGCATTAGAAAAGAATGAAATAACTTCGTTGTTCTATGCTAGATTCAACTTATCATTGTTAGATTGTTGCTCACATTTTTGTTATATGCCGCTAAAAATAGTCATATCTATGATGTTACTCCGTAAGCTCTCATTTCTTATATTTTTATATTTGATTAATTATAAGTCACTCTCACCTCCTTTTCATCATTCATTCTCCATAATTTTTTTTCCTACATGTTCTCTCACTCACTCATCACCGAGCATATATTTAGGAGGAAAAAAGGTTATATTTTTTAAAAATTCACCACCTTACTCGTTAGTTGTTTCTCACATATGTTGATTGATACTTTGAATCAATGTTCAAAAAATCAAACCGAACCGGCCGGTTTAGACCCTAAACCAGTGAACCTGTACTTGATTCGATCCGGTTGAGTAGTTGAACCAAGGACCAGTTTAAACCAATCAAACCAGTGTTAAATCAGTTAAAACGCTCAACTATTGGACTGGCGATTTGAACGGTTTGACTCTTGTATTAAAAGAAAAAAAAAATTAAAAAATTTAAAAAGTAGAAACACTGAAAAATGAAATCAGAATGGGATGATATGATTCATTAAATTTTTTTGAAAAAACATGGTAACAAAACTAGCTTTAAATTTTTTGTTTTGATTGATACTTGCTCCAATTGTAACGGGTTCTTCTTCTTCTTCTTCTCCTTCATTAGAAAGAAAGAAAGAAAGAAAGGGTTGATCATTCCGACGGTCCAACTTCGAAACCCAAACCCACGGAACATTCCATGGATATGGCGAATCAGCGTCTGATCCAAAAGGGTAACCATTAATCCTTTCTTTTGTTTTTTGCCAATAATCATTTTCATTTTCATTTCGGTGGGGAGATATTTCATATGCCAATAGGAAAAGTTGATCTTTTATTCCTAATCAAATCTGAAAATCGATACGGAACAGAGTATTCCAAATTCCTGATTAGTCAAATTAGGTGTTCACAGCAATTCAGTTAGCTAAGTGACCATGCGAAAATCATATGTCGAATTTGGACAAAGGAAAAACATAACAACCCAGTGTAAGAAACAGTGACGAAGAGGGTGTCACTTCAAACCAAATCTACCATTAAAGCTCCCAAGAACTCCATTTACAACTCTAGGTTGACAAACTTGAAGCCAAATTACAAGAGAAATCAAAGGTTCACGGCTTGAAGGGGGGAAAACAAAGAAAGACAAAAGAGTGAAGAATAGAGTAGGGAATTAGGATCAGCCCAGCCCTGTACAGAGCTCCCGTTTAGGCCCTACTTCCTAATTTCCCTAATTTTTTCCGGCCCAGCTCTCAAAAGGGTGATTTGGGTAACATTTAAGGGTGAAGGAAGTTCTATACAATTTGAAGTGCCTCCAATTAATGATCATGATCATTTAAAAGGGATGGTTATTTGTTGTGTATATGTCCCCTCAAGTGATTTGGGTAACAAGGCATGTCAATCTTCTATAAGTTGCTTAATGATCATAAATTATACAAAGAAAACCACTTTGATCTACACGGAAGACAAACTAAATTCCTTGGAAGAAGCAGGGAGAAAGGAAATAATATCAAATTTAGAATCTGATGATGACCAAGTGGAGGTGAAAGCAGATTTTGGGAATGGATTCACCGTGAAGAAAATGGTTGTCTATTTGATATATAGAGAGTCATTTGATGAACAAATGGAGCCTTCAACATCTAAAGCTACCAATTTAAGCGGCACCAAACACATATGTGAGGAGGAGGCCGAGGGACATCAATCTATCAGACCTAGAAAGGCAATGAAGATTTGAAATTTTGAAACTTTGTTCCATCTTTTGCTTCAACACTTTCTATGAAGTGGATATATGTAATTTCAGAAACAAAACTGATCTATATGAGGGGCCGATGCAATGTGCTATTGTATAGTGCATGAAGGAAACGTGCCTTTGGTGGGCTGGAAACAGATGCAGCAACCGAAGGAATGTGAAGGGCTTTATGGGATACTAAATATGAGGACCATGGATAACAATGCTTGCCTTTTAAAAGCTGTATAGAAATTGAGAACAAACCAAAATGGGTTGTGGGTCGAAATCTTGAAATGGACGTATACAATGGAGCTGAGAGATTTGGTGATGAGGTGAAGACTAAAACGTCTGATATATTCTTCCACCTGGGAAGAATATTGGTTGCAGTTTATGAGAATCTATGGCTGAAAAGTTAGATATTGGTTTGATTCCATGGGTGTGGCTTTTTAAGAGGGGTCCTTGACTGTTTCTGTCGATTTTGCTGTTTTAGCATCTTCGGTTACCAAAAACAAATATGATCTATATGCATGGTTGTGCATAAATATTGATTATATTCTCCCATTATAATTGTGGCTCCTTTTTTTTTCTTTAACAGATAATGTGGTTGGACTGATTTCCCTTTTTCTTCCTTTCTCTTCCATTTTGATCACATTGTTTGGCAAAAAATTGAAATAAAATTGCAGCAAAAATATAAAAACAACCACAAATAGTAATGGAAATTTAGACTAAATTTATGAGAAGTAGAAGGTTTAGCATGCTTCTTCTGTATATTTTTCCTTGACTTGTTATTAATGATTGCTAATAGTTTTATTTATCAAAAATGTAAATGGTTGATGCATTATACCAAAATACATTAGGTTTCTTGCTTTGACCCATCCCATGTTTATATATCTTAATATATATTACCTCCAAGAATACTATATCTCATCCTTAATGAAAGAGTTAAATAAATAATTTACAAGTATTAAAAAATTAATTTAGGTAGATGTTTGTATAATAAATAGTTATTTGTTTCCTTAAAATACTAATGTTAATTATATGCATTGGAATTATTCTTATATAAGGTAAATTGCTAATCCCTTAACATAAACAATGCATAGGATACTTTTAGAGAGAAAAACATAAGTTTAGAAAATAAAGCGGATTGAGAATCTCAATTTGAGATCTAATATTTAGGATTAAAGTAAATTCTTTGGCTTACTTTTATATTAAGTGTTGATGGTAATATCAGATGTGGGACTTTTTTCTGTTTATATCTACCAATTATGATTTTTTTTGCAGTCTATAACTCAAATTTATCTACTAGCTAGCATATTCTAGAAACTCATGTTCTAATGATACTATGCTCGGTGTATAACATTCTCTATGTATTCTCTAACAAAATAGAACCAAATAATATAATGGAAACTCATAAAACAATACTGCCCCATTATCTGTTCATTGTGGCACCCATAAAAAAAAAAAAAGCAATCCACATAACCAAATACTACTAGACCGTCATATGGCCAGTTAGCATAAGAGAGTTATTCTAATGGAAAAAGTTATTCCCTTGTAATATGTCAATTTAAGATTTGAATTCTTATTAGGAGAGGTACTCACATTTAGTTTCTGATTATGACTCGGGTAGAATTACTTGCAATAGGATGATACTTATACTTAGCAAGAAAAAACAATTTAACGATACAAAACAATGGAAAATACGTGCTTTAGAGCGGGGGGAAAATCAACGTTGTTCTGACGGTTTAAATAACTAGGCCGGAATGGAAAGTCACCTTGCTCCAAGAAGAGAGAGAAAAAGAAAGAAAGTTTGAGAGAGAAACTGCGCTTCGATGAACCCGAGCAACCAGGACGTCCGGAAACAGCCTCCTGATCGCCAAGGGGTTGGTCAGGAAGAGGTTCCGGGAGGAATGGGAGCCTTTCCGAGTATACAAGAGAGCTGGGTGAATAGGCATCACTTGTATCAGTCCACTGATAAGGACCGAGCCGACGAAAATAAGAAAACAGAGGCTGTAAGAGGTAAACTTCAAAGAACAGTTGGAAACTTCTCTGGTGATATTTCACTAGCTCCAAGGGTAGAAGAGTGGATGCAAGATGAGAACATGGAACTCCCAATGGACCCACCACCTGCTTTGTCCTACCGGGAAGTTCTAAAGCCTACAACAAAGCACGAGAAGTACCAGGAGCAAACAGGATACAGAGAAGATTCCTGGGACGGAAATCTACTGTTTGGGGACCCACAAGAGATGACAGAAGGGGTATCGGTTACGGACACAGAGGCGGGGCCTAAAATACTCTTCTCTGAGGAAGAACGACAACGATTGGGCAAGGTCTGGAAAAACTCGCTCATCATCAAACTTTTAGGAGGCACCATGGGCTACATGCAACTAAGGAAGAAGATACAACTTATGTGGGGGAAAATGGGACAAGTCGATCTCTCTGATATTGGTAATGGATACATGATTGCAAGCTTCCACGACAGGAATGATTACGTTTTTGCATTGGAGGGAGGTCCCTGGTTAGTGGCTAACACTTATCTAACGGTGCAGACATGGAAGTGTAACTTCAACCCCAACAAAGAAGCGATTCACAGCGTGGCAGTGTGGGTTCGCCTACCAGGACTACCAGTCGACTATTATGATCGCAAGTTTTTCTTCGCTCTGGGAAATAAAATAGGAACAGCTATTAGAGTGGATGAGATGACTTTAACAAAAGCACGGACGATGTACGCCAGAATGTGTGTAGAGATTAACCTTAGTGCTCCTCTGCTTCCTTCCTACTCCGTGGATGGTAATGAACTAAAAATTGAGTATGAAGGATTGCAGTTAATATGTTTTCACTGTGGAAAATTTGGACACGTATCTGAGCACTGTCCTCTTAAAAAACCGATGACACCACCAGAACCATCGCCTCCATCCTGTGCTAAGGCAGGAACCTCAGGCAACGATAACCGGCAAATGGGACCAAATGCACCGGTTTACGGTGAGTGGATGCTAGCTCGAAACCTGAAGCGATCCAGAAGAAACTTTGCTAGAGAAGGAAAAATGGCAGAGGGTCAAAAAAAAGATGTACGAGGACCTACGAAATATGGGACTGCCTCGAGATATGATATATTACAGACAGAAGGGGAACCACAGTCTGCAGAGGGGCTGGAAAAGACAGATCGACGGCAGACCTCAGAGATGTCTAACCCTTCAACGGAAATGTGCAAGAAACATGATGAGAGAAATAAAGCACGAGAGGAAAATTCAGAAAAAGAAGGAGCACATCAGAAAGGAAAGTCAAAAGGTGCAGAAAGGAGCAAGCCTGATGGAAAGATGGAAAAGAAGACTGCAGGAGTAGATATAGTGGGGCAGAGGAGTGGAGACCATAGAGGCACATTGGTGATCCAGGAGGGAACCATGACGTCAAAAGGCATGATTAACCAGGGGAAAATAGGAGTATATACACCAGAAGGTACTGGCAGGCCCAATGGAGAAATAAGGGGGCAAGCCCATATGACTCATGAAAACGCAAAGTATAGGCCCACCATGGAAGATATGGACAGGAACACGATTGATGAATATTTTGATAGCTTACCAGATCGGGTAGAAGAGACCATGGAGTTGGATGATTCTAAGCCCCCTGATCCACCCGAGTCTGATGCGTTAATAGGCCTTTCAGAGGTGCAAAAGATGTTAAATGGATATGAGACCTCAGAGGGCGATTTTCAGCAGGGGTACTGTGATGCCCGCTCGGAGAAAAGCTTTTCAAGTGTCTGAAAGGTACACTCTCATTGTAAAAGAAAAAAAATAAAAAGCTTTATTTCCCATGATTATTGTATGGAATGTAAGAGGAGCGGCTGGCAGAGTCTTTAGCCAGACACTCAAAGAGTTCAGAAAGCGGTATAGACCGAGAATTGTGATCTTAGTTGAGCCAAAATGTAGTGGTACTACAGCCCAGAAGGTAATTCAGAGACTAGGATTTCATTACCAATTGCTTGTGGAGGCAACAGGACTGTCGGGAGGCATATGGATCCTTTGGGAGGATGGACAAATAGGTGTTAAGGAGATAGCTCGTCATAAGCAATTCTTACATTGTGAAATTACAGGGGTGGGACAGAATAATTGGCTTTTAACGGCAGTATATGCTAGTCCTAGAGCTCATGAAAGGCAAGAGTTATGGGATAGTTTGAGTCAGATTGCGAGAACTGAAATTAGACCGTGGCTGATTACAGGGGATTTCAATGATATCCGAGCTCTTGAAGAACAACGAGGTGGGAGTGGAGGGAATGAGAGAAAATGTGCCAGATTTTCATACAACATTGAACGCTGCAACCTAATTGATATGGGGACTGAAGGGCCACGCTTCACTTGGAGAGGGCCTATCATTAACCATGCATCCCGTATATACAAGAAGCTAGACCGCGCGCTTTGTAATGGAGCTTGGAGATGTGATTTTAATGAAGCAATAGTCAGAGTGGGGCCCCGAATCAACTCAGATCATCATCCTCTTCTGATCTATCTCGAAGGAAGGAAAGGAAATAGAGAGCTGAGACCATTCCGATTTGAGGCAGCTTGGCTAAAACACAAAGATTTTAGCAACATGGTTCGAAACAACTGGAATGGAATGGATGATACTTGGAATGAACTACATAATTTGAAAACCCACTTACAGGAATGGAATACCAATGTATTTGGACATATTGGTAAAAGGAAAGGTGAGTTATTGAGTCGAATTAAAGGAATCCAACAAGCTTTACAAAATGGTCCGAATCCTTTCCTAGAAGATCTAGAATTAAATCTCCAGGAAGAGCTGCGGGAGACTTTAGATCAAGAAGAAATACTATGGTTCCAGAAGGCTCGTACTCAATGGTTGAACGATGGGGATAGAAACACATCTTACTATCATACGAAAACAGCTATACGTAGAAGGAGGAACAGAGTGTCGATGCTAAAAAATGATCAGAACAAGTGGATTGAGGGAAAAGATGAAGTGGGAAAATTTGTAAATAGTTTCTTTGAAAATTTATTTACAGAAGAAAATCCTAATAGACCCTGGAAAACGACAAGACATAGCTGGCCTACTGTTAATGCTGAGGAATGGAACAGTATGATCAAGCCCATTTCGAATGAAGAAATCAAGAGTGCAGTTTTCTCTATAGGAGGGCTGAAGGCTCCAGGGGCAGATGGATACCCTGCTATTTTTTTCCAAAGAAATTGGAATATTGTGGGTGATAATGTTTGTAAGACAATTAAGAAGATGTGGAGCAGCAAAGGTTTACACGAAGTCAACACAACTCTCATTTCTCTCATTCCAAAAGTGGATGCTGTAGAAAAAGTGACTCAACTAAGACCTATTTCATTGTGTAATGTGATTTATAAAAGCTTCTCCAAGGTAATAGTGCAAAGATTGAAGAAGCTACTGCCACAGGTTGTCTCTCCTTTCCAATCAAGTTTTGTCCCAGGGAGAAACATACACGATAATATCATTGTGGTTAATGAAATGGTCCACACAATGAAGAAGAAGAAAGGAAAGACGGGATACATGGCTATTAAAGTGGATTTGGAAAAAGTTTATGATCGAATCAGTTGGCAATTTATGGAGAGGATCCTTCAAGAGCTCCGATGCCCTCAGAATTTAATGGAAAAGATTATGGATTGCGTTCACACAGCTGCAACCCATATAGTTTGGCATGGTGAAAAACTTGATGATATACACCCTACTAGGGGATTGCGACAAGGGGATCCTATTTCCCCATATCTCTTTGTGCTCGGAATGGAAAAGCTCACACATTTAATTCTTGATAAAGTGAGGAAAAGAGAGTGGAGAGGAGTGAAAGTGGGTCGAAAAGGCCCAATTATATCCCACATGATGTTTGCAGACGACCTTGTCTTATTTGCTGAAGCTAATGTTAATCAAATTGATGTGATTTTACAGTGTTTGCAGGAGTTTGGAGATATGTCTGGTCATAAGGTCAGCAATGAGAAGACTCAAATATACTTCTCCCCAAATGTAAGCCGCCAAATCAGTAAGGAAATATGCGACAGGAGTAAATTCAAGCAAGTTGAAGAACTTGGAAGGTACCTGGGTGCCTCTATCTCTTTCCCCAAAAGAAGCAAAGATAAATATAAAATTAGTGTGGAAAGGGTGCGACAAAGGCTTAAGGGCTGGAAAGCTTCATCCTTGTCTCTAGCAGGACGAATTACCTTGGTGAAAGCGGTGACCTCTGCTATGGTGCTATACCCAATGCAGCATGACCGAGTGCCTAGAGAAATTATCGAAGAAGTAGAGAAAGAACAGAGAAGATTTATCTGGGGCGAGCAAGAGGGAAAAAGGAAATGGCATGCAATAAGTTGGAGCAAAATGTGTGAGCATCGAGATAAAGGGGGCATGAGTATTAAAAAACTCCAATGCATGAACGAAGCTTTGTTACTTAAACTCATTTGGAGGATGCATGTGAACCCAGAGGATCTGTGGGTACAAGTCCTTCGAAGCAAGTATGGTCGAGAGACAGATATCAAAGGACCGCTTATCGCGACTCAATCTGACTCCAAGCTTTGGAAAGAACTTGTAAAGCTCTCACCAAAGTTCTATGAAAATTGCCTTTTAGAGGAGATGCCGCAATGGCAGTTAACCAGCAGCAGGAGCTTTTCAACTGCAAGTGCTTATGCATGGCTTAATGGACAAGACACACAAAAAGGGCCACCACATTGGAAGAAAATTTGGAAGTTACAAGTGCCTGAGAGGGTCAAAACTTTCATGTGGTTATTAATGCATAACCGCTTACTAACTAAAAAGACCACGAGCAAATGGGATGGAGGGACGGGTTTTTGCTCTCTTTGTAATCAAGCAACAGAAGACATATCCCATGCTTTAAGGGACTGCCCTTATGCTGAACAGGTTTGGCAACAGGTAATTCCGTTCTATAACTGAAGCATATTTCAAAGAGGAGGATGGCATGAATGGGTACTGCAAAACATACAGCAAAATTGTCTAACGAATATGCCAGATGATTATGAATGGCCGGAAGTATTTGCAACTACGTGTTGGTTTATTTGGAAGTGGCGAAACCAGCAAATGCATGATCCAAATTTTACAAGGCCACCCCAGCAGGGAGGAATCATACGACAATACATCAGAGCATATAGGTATCGATGGAAAGATGAATCTGGTCAAGAAAGACAGTTTCAATTCATCCAAGTTGCATGGACACCTCCAGAAAAGGGTTGGTGCAAGCTTAACAACGATGGTTGGAGTGCGGACTACAACGTAGCAGGGTGTGGAGGACTGATACGAGGGGATAGTGGAGAATGGTTATATGGATTTTCTGTCAAACTAAAAAGGTGTGATGTTCGAATGGCAGAGGCCTGGGGGATTTATGAGGGACTTGATTTGTGCTGGAAATTGGGGCTAAGAAAAATTGAGGTTGAATCGGATGCGTTAACGGTAGTTGAGGAACTTATCAATTCTCAAACTATCCAAGGACAACCATTGATATCTCATCAGCTGAAGGAGATCCTTAATAGAGACTGGAGTGTTCATATAAGGCATGTCTACCGAGAGGGAAACAGGAGTGCGGATCGTCTTGCTGCAATGGCATCTACACAACTGGGACAAAGGAGGTTCTGGGCAACACCGCCAAGCGAAGTTCAAGAAGTGTTGCTGGCGGATTTGATAGGGATAAAAGTTACTAAGAGAGTGCCTATTAGTTAGCTTTTTTGGGCTTAGCCCCGTGTATCACCAAAAAAAAAAAAAAAATAACTAGGCCGGAATGAGCCACTTCAAGCCGGTCTTTAAGCCAGGAACCAAAGTGCATTGAGGAGAGCGGCAGGGTCAAAATTGTCAACATATCGTAACGAAAAGCGGAAGGAAAAGTGAGAGAGAAAGAAAAAGAAGACACCTTACTCATGTATGCCTTAGAAATAATTGTCATTCATGATGTTCTGAAAAGTTTGGCTGACGATATAAAGAAAGAATGAAACAATGGCAACGTGAAAAATGAAGGAACAGAAGGAAAGAATGCTAGGAAAAGAAGAAAGACACATACAGGAGATAGGAGAGACGGGAATTATGGAAAATGGGAGAGAAGATAATGTAAGTGTATGTTTTGTAAAACAAAAAAAAAAAAAAAAAAGCACTTTTCACAGACCATGTTTTGAAAATTGCTTTATGGGTGAAGCCCACAGCCACAAGGACGACAAGAATGCATTGTGAAGAGAAAATGCTGTCGCAAGAAGCGTTGCAGTTGGGTATTTACTTTTAGCCGGAGTGAAACCATGGCAATATTAGATGTTGAGAAAGGAATATTGTTTCCGGGACAACTGCAATTAGGTCACAAGTAAGGAATCAAAATAATTATTACTAACCCACGGTATTTTCTAGTCAATTATTATTATCACTACATAACACAAGTTTTGCCTTTTTAGAGGGTGGCGGAAATGATTCAGAAGGTGAGGCTTTCTGTGACTTCTGCACATGCTTTAGATTGGGGTATCACTATCATCATTGTTACTTGTCACTTTAACACAAGTTTTGCCTTTTAGGGTGGGGGAGATGATTCAGAAGTGAGGTTTTCTGTGACTTTTGCTTTAGATTAGGGTATCACTATCATCACTATCACTTCAACAATTTATCAAAGTGCTGAAGCATTTTGTTTCTATGAGTCTTGAAAGCTTCGAACCCGACAAAATGGGGATGAGTTATTTAATTGCAAGCATCTGTGTCGATAAATAATTCATGCACACAATGGAAACCCGTCCACCCACCTCGATCCGATCTCACCCAAACATAACCTCAGTTTTGAAAAAATGAGTCCGAGACACACATGACAAGATCAGGTGCAACCTGATCACCGAGCTAAACTGGACTTTGAGTTGGGGTATTCGAACTATTTGGCTTAGACCAACCCAATGTTAATTATAAATTATATTTTTATTATTCATGTTAATTCATTTCTTTTTTCTTTTTCATTCCCTATTAGTCATTATGGAGTTATTTTAATTTTAATCACTTTCATCCATTCCAGATTTATCATGTGGGAGCTTATTGTTGGACACGATTCGCTTGATTCTATGTAAATTATTGATTATTTTATGCTACACGCGCAACTTCTTCGGCAAAAAATGCCATATTCTTTATGCGCAACTTCAAGGAAAGTCATCGAACAAAACAAGTGCTAACAAACCAGCATTGCCCCACTTATTGTAATTTGTTTTCTTAATAATTTATTTTGGGAGTAGTTGTTTGTTTGTTTTTTTCCGAGGAAGACTTCCTGATTGTCCCGTGAACGGGTGAAGACCGTATGTGTCAATCACGCGGGGAGCCCCTTTCCCTTGATTGATTCCTGGGGAGATGGAGAGCCGGAAGAATGAGAACATGCTAGATTCTAGTAGTCATATTTAAGATATTACTTCCATTGGCTTTTTTTTAAATTAATTACATGTCTTTTTTTTAGTATAATTACATGTCTTTTTTATCTTTTATTTTTTCACTCATTGTCACCAATTTTTTTTTTCCGTTCTCTCACTTACTCATCACCTTAATATATACTCATCACCTTAATTGAAGGAGGATACGTTTAGAAAAGGGAAAAAAAAAGTTATATTTCTTGGAAATTCACCACCTTACCCGTAGAGCCGGGAATTTGGGCCGGCCCGATTAGGCCCGATTAATTGGAGGGCCGGGCCTGTGATTTTAAGCTTCCAGAAGGAAACGGGTCTAAAAGGGCCAGCCCTGATGGGCCGAGGGCTTAAAAGGGCCAGCCCTGTAGGGCCGAGGGCCGGCCCTTTTAAGCCCGCCATAATTTTTTTATATATTTTTTAAATAATTTATATATATTTTACATAATAAACATATTTTAAATTTATGATTTTGGTTTATTATTTGTTGCAAAAACTTAAGATGATGATGATGATGATGTTACAGATGAAATACTTTATATTTTTTATCTCACCAAAGCAAAGCTTTCTGAGCCTATTCCTAGTGAAGCTTGGTCAAATGCAAATATTCTTAAAATTGAAGATA
>QFDD01008594.1:0-12318 GCA_006871305.1 Vachellia collinsii | reverse complement strand
AAGGTTAGTCTTTGCTTCTAGATGTTTATAGATATCTTTGAAAAGTCATTGATTTTATGTAAAATATAATTATTAAAAAAAGATATATTTGGAGAATAGCCCAGAGTTGAGAGGCAACTTGGAACGTACGTAAGTGACAAGGAGCCGCTAGCACCCCATCTCTAGTATCTGTAAGAGATGCTAAAATACATAAGTAACTGCCCAAACAGTCCTTTATGGGCACAAATAAGAAACTAGTCCACGGAACCCTACCCTGACAAGGGACCACTGCCCTAAAGAACCGTGGAGGGCAGTTTCTTATGGGATCATGAGAGCATCTTGCTGCTTAGCCTAACGCATTAATTAATAGACAATAGTGATCGAGAGAATATAAATTATTATGACGTGAGACTTTAGCGTAATTAGTTAAAGTAACATCGAAAACAATTTAAATTTTATGACAAGTTTGATACTTTTTAATTATTTTGATTCATATGTTTGAATTACTTGGAAACATCTTACTTCATCGTACCATTAATATAAGATCTAATTAGAGATTGAGTTTGATTTAAATATAAGATCTCAATGTATTATATATCTTTCAAATTTATAATGTTTTCTTTAAAATTTCCATATTGATTACACACATTAAGTTATTCTTATTTAGAAATAATCATGACGAATTAAATTATTTTTAAAAAACCGATCCATACTTATTATAAATAAATAATTTAAATAATTTTTTAATATAATTAAATTATCTATCTAAATTTAAATTTTTATATTAAGAATTGAAACGTAATTTACATAGGTGGGAGTTGGGAGGAGTAATTTGGTCTGTGAAGATTTAAGAATCCTGATGCTGTTGATGATTAAATGGAATATTGAAAATGGGAAGGTGAGAGAAAAATAAAGAAAGAATCAGACTTCAATGCACATTGCCAAAAATAGCAATCAAATAAACTGAAATTGGCAAGACATGCCACAACCCCAACCTATACTTACCAACATGGACATTGTCATCTAACCGAAACTCACTCAACCGATTCTTTTGATTAAATTGATTGATGAAAATAAATGAAAAATAATTTTAAAAGAAAACCAAAATTTATGACTCCCTCGTATTTAAAACATAGGATTTATTTACCTAATTTGATCATATCAATGATGTTAGTTAATATGACATTTTTTTTCTAAAACACCAATCATATTTCTTAATCTGCTTCATCTCTCTTTTATTTAGTTATTGTTAAAGGAGTATCAATATACGTCATTTTAAAAAAATTGATAACAATTGGAAATATGTATACATTTGGGATCAAAATCAACTCTTTAATTAAGTTTTACATTAATAAATAAAGGAGTATTTATTTAATTTTTTTATTCAATTTTCTTGCAACCTAACGGTTTTGAGATTACTATCTTCTCACGTGTATTCAATTTTTCTAAGAGAGAATATATAGCAATGCAGATGTAAGAAAACAATTCATTTATTTAATTCAACTTATTTTTTCCATTAAAAACTAAGTAATATAGATGTATTTGAGAAAAAATGATATCTTTTCCTTATCCATTTTTTTTTTAACTAATTTTAACTATCAATTTATTTTACTTGACGTAGTTGTTACTTATGAGTAGATATCTGTAATTATTCACGCCGGTGCTGCCGGGTGTCATTATTGTCGACTAGTAGTATCCCCACCTTTCTAAAGTTCCAACTAATAACGACAACCAGGCCATCCTGCAAAGATATTATTGTTATGACCATAAATATTCTTTTTTTTAAAAAAATTCAAAGGCTTAAAATGACCATAAATATTCTGTCATTTTTTTATAAATACTAACTACTACTATTAAAACTATTATTAAAAGTACACAAATGAATTGTTGATAAAAATTAATTAAAAGTAATAAATGTGTTAGAGATGTAATTTTTTAAAGTATACCCTAGTTGTGTAGAGGATGGGTGAGAGAGAATAAATCAGAATAGATATGAGAGGGATATATAATTAATTAATAATAACAATAAAAAAATACATCAAATTTTTAAACATAAACAAACTTAAAGTAATTAAAAATGGAAAGCTTTCCAAGGAGATATGACTTTGTAACATATTACTATATCCATTTCTTAATATAAGAGTCAGTTGACTTTTTGAGATGATTATAAAAAAATAAATAAATGACTTAATTATAACATACATTTCGAAATGTTTATGTGTATTATTATATATTAATTTGTAAATTAGATAAATTAATTTGTAAAAAATAATAGATAGATTAGTTAATTTACTTACTTAATCTGTTCAAAAAAAGTTAACTACATTTTATATTAAGGAACATAGGTAGAATATGCCTAAACCAGATGATTGGAAATTGAAAGAAGAGAGCACATAAATAGATAGTAGTACCAATTTCATTTGATAAGTGGGAGCTACTACTTTATCTGTATTATATTATATCTAAATACTTTTTTCATCCCTAATTCTGAGATTCAATTTTTAGGGTTATTGACATCCAAAATTAAAGCCTTGTTTATTTCTGCTTTTATATTTTTAGAATAATTTTATAAAATTATTTCTTAAAATAAGTTTTAAAAATAAAAAACAAAAAATATCTGTTTGGATAATTTTTTAAAAAATTGCATTTGAAGACAAAAAACATAAAAACTTTTTAAAACAATTGAACTTAAAATCAATCTTAGAGAATTAAGAGAAGATGAGAGACAAAGTAGAGAATTCAAACTCCCTATTGAATCTATGAAAATATTAACTCATTAAATGTCTTAAATTGAAGGAAATTTTCAATTTTGCCCCTATTCGAACTTGTCTCATCTCTCTCTTATTTCTTGATATCCAACTAGTACTACCAATTACTATAAGGCAATAACTATCCAAGTGACTTATATCATGGATCAATGGTTTCTTCTAAGGTGCATCTGTATCTTGGATGGAGTATTTGGCGGGAAAAAAAAGTATCTTGGACGGAGTATGGTACTCATAAAATATTAATTATTCTCCCTGTGTGGAACCAGTTTCCATGCTTAGCAAAGTTTTGGTAAGAAGAGCCAATTAGATTTGAGTTATTCAAATTTGATTTTAGCAGTTGTAGAATCTAAATAAAATTTATCTTTTAACATTTTTTTCAAAAAATAATTTTTATTTAAAAAATTAAATTTAGGCCAGATCTGATTTTAGTTGAAATCTGTTTAGCTATTATTATTAAGCAAACTGTTTGACTGGAAACGGGTTCGTGAGTGTATATATACGCACGCTCACAGATGAACGATTACGAGCCATGCAGTGAACCTACAGAAAGAAAACCAAAGAGTCGTGACATCCCTGCAACACTTACCAAAAACAATGAATGCTTACCTGATGAGGTCCCTCTTTCCAGTTTCTGTTCCTCAAAACTCTTCATCATCATGTAAGAGTCGACCAGTGATTCTTCAATACGAATGTCAAAGGCGTCACATAATTCAGATGAATCGTAGAGTAATTGTTTGTGGCCAGAAGAATAATAGCAGTAGTGAAAGTAGCTATGGGGGAAAACTCAGTACTGGTGTTCTTGAGAAGTCAAGAAGAAGAGATCAAAGTCTTGAAGAAGGAAGCAATACAAGGACGAGGACGACGTCGTTCATTATGCCTGCAGAAATGAAACTATTGGAAGGCTCTATTGGGATCGTCAACTTTTTTAAAGGCAAGAACTTTGATTTCGCTCCACCTATATGAAATCTAAAATTTCATAAATGAAAAAGTGTATACATATTTCTCTCTATGTGAAAGGGAATTTAAGAAATGGTTAAGATGCAGATTTATTTTGAATGTGTTTTATTTAGGAGTAATGTTGTTTTGAATTTTTTTTTTTGTTAAATGTCGCCATGGAAGTTTCAAAACATGGTAATGCTATCATATTTGTTAAAAAGCTAACATTACCAATTAATATTTTTAATAGTAAAAGGCAACATTACGTTAAATGTTTTTGGGGCAATTTTGAACTTAAAGAACTTCCGGATTAAAATTGGTTCTAAGTAAAAATTTGGGGTTAAAGAATCAAAGACATGGAAATTGAACTGAATTTCATACTAAATAGTTGTGCAGTATGAGAAAATTGAATTTCATGTGGAATTCAATTCAATCAAAAAGGCTGTAATGAATTCTATAGGCTGACCCACCATGGAACCAAAAAATTGTATGGAATTCTAGATTTACCTTCTCATTTATCATCTCCACCCTCAAAACCCAGCCATATATTCATCATCCTCATTGTCCCCGATGAACACAATTTGGATCTGGTTTTTTTTTTTTTTAATGGGAACACAGCAAACAAGACCTAGGTGAGATCCCCCATCAGTTCCTTTCTTTTCGATTCCCCTCCTTCGTCAGCCTCTCTTTCTTTGATTTCCCTCTTTCATCAGTCTCTCTGTTCAGAATCCTTGTCAACCAACTCTTGTTTCAATTTTGAGACGAAATATGAGGAAGGGGAATGGAAGCTAGCAAACCAATGATGGAAAGCAGGAGACTAAAAGAGTGGAAAAGAGACAGCAGAGAACGGTGCTGGCAGCATTGAAAGGGAAATGAGAAAGAAGAGCAAAAAAATGTTGCGCCAAATGCTATGAATGCCGAACACTTCCATATATTTTTCCGATGACTTATCATCAATGAGCATTTCTGGGAGGTTGCTCTTAATCTGGGATGGCATTTTTGCGATCACTGATCATCATAAGAAAATTTTTTTTTTATGAATGTTCATGGGAGAGGATTGGTTGTTTTAGGCAGGGCATATTGGTACTTCTATATACAAAATTATGTCTTATTTCCATAGCATATCAAATATAATTTTGAACCCCATTTTCATATTCATTTCCATTTATATCAAAATCAATTCCAAGTTTCCAATGCACCAAACAAGCATTATAAGGAAAAATTGCTATTTATTCCATTAAGAACTAATCTACACTGTTCCCATAATATACATCATGCTATATAGCTAATAGTAGTTAGGTCATATTTCTTACAACATGGTCAACTAATATTAGAATTTTTGTTAAAAGAAATAATCATCAATTGTCCTATTCAATACCTAACTATGCCTTCAATATGAAGATATTTGTGTTTAAAAAAATGCCTATATGTGTGTGTGTCATGAAAATTTTAGATTTTATGTTAAATATTAATATACGGCCGGTTGAAGCACATCTTAAAGAAAATTTTTGGGAGGATATGGAGGGGTTGATTCAAAGAAAATCACTTGCCAAAAAACTTTATATTGTGGGGTCCTTAATGGACATATTGGGAAAGAGGTGGGACAAAATTAAAGGGCTTATGGTGGTTTTGATTTTGGGGAGCTTAATAACAAAGGACAATGATCTATTATTGATTTTTCCTTGGCATAACATCTTAAGATTACCAACACCTGCTGTAAAAAGAGGGAGGAACATTTAATTACATAGAAGAGTTGAGTCTTTAGATTTTAGATTGACTTCCTTTTTGTCAGATAGACGACTTTGTACTAATTTCAAAGTGATCTCTGGGATGGTGTGACAACACAACATAGGGTTTTGATGTTGACATGCCTATCAAGTGTATAAAATAAAAGAACCGACAAGTTTTAAACCCAATGGTCAAATGGTTGCATTTAAAGGGGAGAAGTGGGGGATTTTCAAGAGAACTCTTTTGGAGAAGGGGTGTGGAAGACTCAAGAAAATACTAATATCATGTGGAATAAGAAGGCTAAGAAGGTTTAGAAGGAAACTGACACAATTTTGAGAGAATCCAAAGCTCTTGGCAACCGTGATAAAGAGGGGTATACAAGAGAAAACCAAGTATAAAAAAGATTGTTTTAAAGCCATACACTTGTTAAATAATGCTGAAAATTGGAGAGAGTATTGCATGGCTAAGAAGGCAGTAAGAAAGGTGAATCAAGAAGTATAGAGTTATCTGAAAAAAGGTAGAGAAAAATTGAAACACACTCTCAAATAGGTTATAGAAAGAGATATTTTAATTAATAATCTATTCAAAGATATAGTTTACGATAGAACCACGTAATCTACCCAACCTAATGAAATAAGGCTTTGTTATTGTGGTTAAATATTAATATATTAATAATATCTAAATATTGATATATGGGCACTGAATAGCATAGAACATTCTATACATATAATACTTCCAATGAATCAGAGTGATTGGATCAACTACACTCCACAAAGACAGTGAAGGGAAAATGCGGGTGAGTGGAAATCATTATCGAGTTTACGTTATAACTTCAAAGCCATTTGTGAGCGGGCCAACTGTCCAAGTGAAAACGATTATCTTTTTAGAAATAATAAAAACATCATCTTCACATAGATTTACACCCAAAAAAAAAAAAATATTGATATCTATGATATGGCTATAATGTTATTCTTATTTATTTAATATTTAGTGTGCGTTCACATAATGAGATCCATCAACATAGATATTTTAATAAGGTTTTTTTTGTGTGACCTCTTGCACAAATTAAAATTATCCTTTCATATAGGGCTACGCACTACAATGATAAACCTTGTTTAGCTTGTTTATTAAATATTGAGTCGGACTCCACATACAAATTGAATCTTAACATAATTGAGAGGAAAAATTACACAAATAATATTGATTCTATATTAAACTCATTCATTTCCTTTATTTTCTTTTTCTTTTTGTTCTTTTTTTGGTATAGTATGCGGAAAGATGCACATTATGCTATTAATTCAGTAACTGTACGTGGGTAATTAACCCCCACAAAGTCATTGTACAAATAGCTTCTCGCCTCTTTTGGTGGAACTTCAAAATATACCATCACATCATTTTGGTGAAAACTGATATTTGCTAGGCAATCCACGCATGAATCACCTTCTCTATGTATGTGTTGAAATATAACATGTTCAGACCTGCCTGATAATGCTTTTACAAATTTAAAGAAGTTTGATGTTAACTCCTCAGCATCATCTATTCTCTGTAACATATGAATAACAGATAAAGAATCGGATTCAACTACTATATGGGTAATTTACAAATGTTCAGCTACCTGTAAACCTGTAATGATTGCCCGTATTTATGCTACAATTGTTGAAAAACACCTCGCATTTTCCATCACTTCCTCTTAAGAGCCGGCCGCATCCTGCACTTCCAGATTGCCCTTTTTATGCACCATCTGAATTTAGGTTAACCCATCCTTCCTCTGGTGCCATCCATATGTGTTTTTTTTACTTCTTTTCTCATATTCATATTGCCATATCTAGTGTTGACTAGTAATATTTTGTTTGCATACTCCTCAATCAACCAACTTGGATCGTCCGATTTATTGAAGCCCTCCTAAAAAAGGCTTCTATTTCTCCAATTCCACAGCTGCCAGGATGTCATTCTAAACACTATCATCCATCTTTCACTTCCTTTGCTCAGGTTCCACCTAGCTAGTCTTTCCCCTGTAACATGTAGAATTCTTCCTTTGCTCAGGCTCCCATACACGAGTTGCTACACAACAATCCCTTGATGAGTACGTGCATCAATTATTCAATTTCACAATTGGGATTGTAACATGAGTCTGATCCTACTATAATTCAGCTTTTCCTTTATCTTCTTTACAAATTGAGTTATTTAATTTCTATGGTACCAACAACATAAATAAATTAAATGATTGGTCCTAAAGGAAGGGGCTGACAATGCTTGAACCCGATGCGCATTAGTTATATATTTTTTCTCGTAAACTATACTTATATTAAATTATTGACCATTATTTACAGTTAATATTCGCCCAAACTAACAATTATTAACTTTAAATAGATAAAAATAGGTGCTTCTTGTTTTATATAACAAAAAGCTTAAATGAGCTAATCTTAAATGCTTACTAGGATTAGAATATGCTTTTGGGTTTAATGAGCACTTAACTTACATAAATACTTATAAATCATCTATATATATCAATAAAATTTTCACATTGGTGATAAAATGTGAACTCATAGTCTTATAGGAATGTAATATTTCCACTTCTACCTTCCCTTGAATGAACAGTGTCATCCAGCAGAATGAACAGTGACTTTCATACAAAAAATTACTTACAATCTCAAATCAACTCAAACCAAACATCAACATATTGCAAATTAAGTATGGAGTTGATTCAGATCACTTACCACTTCCAATTTTGGCTCCTTTGGCTTTTCTTACTCTAGCCCTTTTTCAAAACTCTCCCTTGAATCTCTTGAAACTCAGCATCATAGGAAAAATTACATGGATTAAAAGGGAAAATAGAGGTCTTAGATCAATTCTATGGAATAAATCAAGCTTGGAACACCAACATACCTTGAGTTTTTGGTTGATTCTTCCTCTTCTTTTCCCTTTGGCACCCCACGGATTCTCCCTCTCTATTTTCTGGTTGTGCAGGTCGAAAAGTGTAGAATGGAAGGCTGGAATATGTTTAAAAAAAAAATCTGCACATTAAGTTTAATTAATGAAGCTAGGGTCCATTTACATAGATAAAGCAACTTTACTATGATGTAATATATCACTTTAAGTTAATATATTTCTTGCTTTTCTTCTTTTAATATGAAGACACCAAGTGGCGCATTCTCAAACCCCACAATTTCTTTTATGAAAGTGAAGTTGCTTTATGTTCCTTTATCCCAAAATTTTCTTCTGAAAATGCTTTTCGGGGATTTTTTAATCACTTGACCAATTTAGTATCTTTAAGAATTTTTATAATTTCTCTACTCTTATAATCATTTTTCCTTCCTTAATTCTCATTCTAGATGTCTCTTTAATTAATTTATAAAGAAAACCCTAATTTGGGATTTTTCGAGGTCTTTTCTTTCCGTTTCGGCAAACTGCTTCTCACTTTCTCTTGGAATCAATTTTATAATATGAGAATTTCTTAGCTATTTTTCCTGACTCTGGAATCAAATATTTGAAGCCTCTTTGTATTTTAAATAATTGTATTCGACTAATTATTTTATTAAATTGTTAAATATTAAATAACATTTAAAATTTTCGAAAAGGATATTTCTGCTATTTTAACTTAAACTAGGTCTCAATTACTTATTAGTGAATTTTTCTTTATCTTTTGGTGTCTTGAAAACTTTTCTAATATTTTGATCAAACTTTGACTAAAATACCCTTAAATTTCATAAATGGCAATTTGGTCCCAAGAAATTTTGAATTTACACTTAGGTAACTATTTCAAAATGTCACTTTGATCTTTTACTTTTCAAAATGACACTTCAGTCCTTACCTTTTTAAAATGACGATTTTTCCCTTACTTTTTCTATATTTGGTAGAGTGGCATTTTTATTCTTCATTTCCTTTCCTTTCATCATCCGAACCATTAATTAATCTTTAACTACTCATTTAATCTTTATATCCAGTTATAAAAAATCTAAATATTACATGGTGCGAACAGTTCTCTAATTCCAACAAAGAATCCTGGCCTCCCAATCTCTGGGCTTGTTTGTCGTAGTCTTACAAAAGTACGTTCACGTAAATTTAGACAAAACTCATCTCACATATTTATTTCAAAATTGTAAATCACATTAGAAAAGTGATTTTCACCTTTAGTCCAAACAAACCATTTTTTTAAATATTAAAATATCATCACCCTCCTCCAAAGAATCCCTTACCTTCCTTTCCTCGTCCAAGCCAAACACGGTAAAACTTTTAGTCTTTGAAATTTGTATTCATATGAATAACTCTTTTACCACTAATTTATCAAATGTTTCACTAAAATAATATAATTAAATAGGGTTTATGTTATGTATCCATAAATTAAGTCTAGGATGACTATCATGGCATGTAATTCAAATTTTAAGTATCTATTTAGATTTAGCTTAGTGAAAATAGATTTTGGATCAAATTGATATTTTTAAATTATGATGTTTTTTTTGCCAAATTTAAATTATGGTTTAAATTATGATTTATAACAACACTTGATTGTGAAAATTCCCTTTGAATAACTTATAGCTAAAATAAGGTTTTAACTAAAAAATATATTAATGCATTAACGAGTTTGTTTGAATTACTTTTAGCAAAACTAAAATTTTGTGGTATGTAATTGATTATCAATTTAAGGGTTAAAGGGTAAAAATGATCTAAAAGTTTTTTCAAAAGAGAGTTGGTCACACGGAAGTTGTTGATGTGGCATTTTGGATTCCGAACTTTTAAAATAGGGCATTTTGAATCCTGCCGTTAAAAAATCCATTAAAGTTGACTAACTTTTCCGTTGAAGAGTTGACGGTCAACGCTAGAATTTTTAACGGCAGTGTCCAAAATGGCCCATTTTAAAACTTCTGGGTCTAAAATATCCCCCTTGATGATTTCCGTGTGAACAATGCTCTTTTGAAAAAACTTCCAGATTATTTTTACCCTTTGACCCTAAATTCAATCCAAGCTGACACTAAGAAACTTATATGAAAACAAAGAGTCAGTCTTTATCTTGAAAGGCAGAGTTCGGTAGGTTTAGAGGTATATTCTGAGGAATATATCCTTTTGGAATTCGCACACTTGCCTGATCATCACATAAAGTATATATAAAAAAATTGATTTTATTGTATTTATTCACATTATCACCATTATGCATGGTTCGCTGCTTTCGAATTTCAATATAACTATCCTAAATATGAAGCCCAATCCTAGTTTTTTGTGAAAAACTATTCTTAGTATTTAACTTTGTATATCCTCTCATTAATTAGGATATCCAGCCGAACGAAAAAATTATGAGAGGATAACAGCGTTGTCTCATCAGGGATACATGCTGATCCAGTTTTTTTCCTATTGTTCTAAATATAAGGTATTGTTTGTAGTGTAAATTGAACTAAAAATAAAGTCTTATATTTAGGAATTGAGAGAACATAAGCCCAAGGACTCTCTTGATTCTAATTGTAAAGTAGGGAGAGACGATTTTTTATCCTATTTATAAATCATGTCATTATAAAGTAGGGATATACGTTTTTATCTTATTTATAAGTACATTATATTAAGATAAAAAAGGTAGAGTGTATATTAAATGAGAATAAAATTGAAAAATTATTGAATTTTAAGATAGTGTTAGAATTTAATTTTTTATTCCAATAAAATATGTTGGAAGTAATATATAAACAAGATTAAAGGAGCAAGTAATGAAATAATAAAAAAATATAATTATTTCATATATACAAGTACGGGCTTCTTTTCTCAAAGGCCAGTACCAAATAATTAGCTTTAAGAGAATAATTTCTAAAAAAAAGTGATAAAAGTGATTTTGGAAAATAAATTTTAAATAATAACTTCTAAAAAGTTAGAAAAAATAGGTTTTTTTTGAAAAACTATGGTTTTCACCCCCAAACCATGGTTTTGAAGCTTAAAAGCTATTGTGGAGAATATAAGAGTGTTTGTATAACTCACACAAAACCATAATTTTAAGGGTTAAAAACTATTCTGGATTTTTGTGCAGTATTTGTTTACTCTACTTTTGAAACCATAGTTTGGGCCAAAATATGGTTTCGTTGCCAAACACACAATTGGAAAGGCACATTTCATCTTGACTTTTCTCTACAGCATTTTTTTTTCTTTTTTTGCTTTTATAAGCATGACAAGCCTTTGTTTTCCCAAAGAAACCACCTCACCATCTACTAACCACAAGTTGGTGGAAACATTTTCTAAGACCAATTCACTAAAGAAGCGAAGCCTTGACTAGTTGATTGGTTGCCGGTCTTTAGGCGTTAGAAGATTACTGCATTGGCTTTGGCATTTTTTGCTTTTATAAACATGACAAGCCTTTGTTTTCAAAGAAACCACCTCACCATCTACTAACCACGATTTGGCGGAAACATTTTCTGAGAAGACCAATTCACTGAAGAAGCGAACACTAGACTAGTTGATTGGTTGCTTGTCTTTAGGCATTAGGAGATTACCGCATTGGCTTTGGCATTTTTTGCTTTTATAAACATGACAAGTCTTTGTTTTCCCAAAGAAACCACCACATCATCTACTAACCACAAGTTGGTGGAAACATTTTCCAAGATCAATTCACTGAAGAAGCGAAGACCTGACTAGTTGATTGGTTGCCGGTCTTTAGGCATTAGAAGATTACCGCATTGGCTTTGGCATTTTTGGCTTTTATATATAAACATGACAAACCTTTGTTTTCCCAAAGAATCCACACCTCACCATCTACTAACGACAAGTTGGTGGAAACATTTTCTGAGAAGACCAATTCACTGAAGAAGCGAACACTTGACTAGTTGCATTTTTTTTCCATCTCAAACTCACTTTTTCTTTCACTTCCAATTTTTCTTTTCTCTTCAAGTTCTTTTTACTTTACTTCCTCCCCCTTTTCTGGCCAACTCTTTTCTCT
>QFDD01008593.1:0-13211 GCA_006871305.1 Vachellia collinsii | reverse complement strand
ATCTGATAGCCAATTTGGTGAATGGTAATACTTAAATAGGACGCTTGTAAGTGATAACATTCGTAGGCCCGTGGCGTGATGTAAGGGCAAGTGTTTTTTTTTTTTTTAATAATGAATATTATCAATATGTATGTGTATACAGATTTGTTTGTTAATAACTTAAAATAAGATTTCTCATATACTTACTTCGTGTAAAATCATTCAAAAAAATTATTCTCAAACATACCATACGTCCATTAGCTAGAATATGTGTAGGCATATGCATATTTCATTTTTACCCCAATTTTTACTTTTTGGGCCTGTCACTCGTTGAAGATTGAATTTGAGATCTAGATTAGTATTGTTTTTATTAATTTTTTAATTAGCAAGTTGTTTCATTTTTCAATTAAAAAATTTCAAAAAAAAAAAGTGCAATCCCCGCGATGTAAATCATGGCTTAGCATAGCTTAGGGTATATTTAATTAAATAAAAATAATTAGAAATATCAAATTTAAAAGTTCTAAACTTATAGTCCAAACAGAGGCACATTAAAATAAAGTAAAGATTGATGAAAACGAATGAAAATTAAAAAAAGAAAGAAGAGAACCACAACTCCCAATAACAAGCAAGAACTGTCCAACGCACATATAACCATTAAAAACGCTATTCAGATCCCTGTACAGATCCTCTGATGCATTGGAGGATACCATGGCTCAGTAACAACAAATGCACGAAACAAAAAGATAAAAGCAAAAATTTCCATGGTTGGGGTGAGTCGGCAATGCCTATTTACTGCAAGATCAGCTAAAGGATTTCAGCAGAACTACAACTTGACCATAAGGCCAATAGGGCAATGATCACTACCAGCTACATCGGGGAGAATGTAGGAGTCGTGAACCTTGTCGGCTATGGATTCCGAAACAAGGAAGTAGTCCAGTCGCCACCCTGTTTTAAATTACAGAACAAAGAAACAACACAGAAAAAGTAAGCTTTTTTTAAAAGGACTGCAAGATGATTATGGTTATTATTCATGCGTGCCAACTCATTAATGATCTTGCAAGCAGATCATAAACCCTAAAGCCCAAGACAGAAAAATACTCAGCCGCGGCGGAGTTGGTAAAATAAATACGAGCCTTGAATTCCAACCAAGATTTTGACGTATAAATCCATATCTTGTGACAAGAAAATTGCTATGTGCAATGTTTTCCTCCTAGAGCAAGAAAATCCCATTGATAGCAATTTTCTGGGCAGCCTTGAGGTAAGGGCAAGGTTCGCCCATCTAGAGGCATTTCAAAGAACAACTAGTTAACTAGAATAAGTAGGCCACTAAATTGAAATTACATTCCAGCAACTGAGTAACTAATCGAAAGCATTCTATACAAGTTTCAATTTATGCATATAATAATAGCTCTAAGAGTGAATGTCATAATTACCTTTGTTAGTTTTGCGCCCACCATGCCTGTAACCCCAGTAAGTATATCCAACTACCCCAGGGTGCTGCCTTCTAAAGGTATCCACAAATCCCTTTGATAAGAAGTTCTCTGTAAAAGAGTTCCTTTCTTCATCCGTAAAACCAGCACTTCTTTTATTCCCCTGTATACATGATAACAATCAGAACAATCAATAGCAATTTACAGGGCAACCTTGAAGCCATTTTGTAATGATCCCAATAGCTATTATCCAAACAGTAATAGACCCATAGCATCTAGAATTACTGGTTCATTTCCAGTACTAGGATAGTTTGGCCTTGCATATTTTACGAACGCCTTATCCCCTCATGCAATACTTGGTGCATCACGCAAGGTCACTTAATTTAGGGGATACAGAGACTTCCTTTTCACCAGTTAAATTATAAAAACATCTTATAGGATCAAACACGTAATCATCAACAGTTTAAGCACTCTGAAGTTTATGGAAGCAGATCCCACCTGATGACTCAAACAATATCTATATATTTATGCCAAGAGTGCCCATTCTTGGCACTCTTCTCCTTTCTTTTTCCTTTTCCCTTCAAATACAGTAACTCGAGAGAAACAACCGCTGGTGGATTTATACTAAGACTTGCATATTAACCATGACTATGTCACATGTTTACACAGAAAATTTGGTCGGGATTACTTACAGCGGGGTTATATATGTCTATCTCTTCATGAGCACAATTTAGATCACCAGTCAAAATTACTGGTTTTGACTTTTCCAGCTCCTGAATCCCGCACATCAAAACCATGCGCCATTAGAGATACAATACACAACTAAATTGTTTAATCAATATTTATTTCATACAAAGAACATTTACCCACAAAGAATAAGTTAAAAGGGAAAGAAAGAAAGAAACTCCGACATAAAGTATCATCCCACTCCTAAAATTTACTGTTTGAACAAAATCATAATATTAACATGTCGGGCATATGGTGCAAAAGGTTATATAGTCATTTAAATCTACAATTATCAAGTACCACTATGACATTGGCGAACACCAAGAGGTCAAGAAAAATCACACGACAGATCTAAAAGACCAAGCACTCATGTTGCACATGTCCAATATCTTAAAATGGCTATACAAGTTGTTTAAAAATTAAAAGGAGCAAGTACGCCTATCCTCCATCTGGCGTATCATTAACCAAATTTACAAAAATAATTCAAAAATGGAGACATGGATAGACAGTGAATTCTTGAGAAAGAAAAGAGGAGAAAACAGGATGATACATACTTTCAAATAATTACTGAGAGATGGGTCCCACTGAGTAATCCTGTAAGACTAGGGTCAAAAGTAGAGTTAGTTGGATGGGGATACTCATTAAAATGAGAAACTATAGAGATCTAGAAATGAAAAGGGAATTGCGGTATCCAATATTTTAAAGGTCATGTACCAGTCTTTTTAAGCCATCTCCAGAATTAGGGACGTATCCAGAAATTAAATAAAATGAATCAAACTCTGCAGTCACAATTCTCCCTTCACCATCATGATCTGGTATGCCTAAGCCATATCTGACTGAAAGAGGCTTTATCTGTCAGAAAAATTCCATGTTTCAATAAAAAAATTAACAAAGAGAAGCATTATTAATCTAAACACCATGTCGAAATACATAAATAAGGTGCAAATAGTTAGCTCATCTTATAGAATGAAAAATATTCAAGGCCTCAACCATTTTAGTGGAAGTTATGATTAAGCAACGGTGCCAAACTACAATTTTGGTTCATGAAGGCATCTGTTTTTAGTTCTGACAGAACAAAAAATATATTACTTGTCACACAGCACTAAGATCTGCATTTCACTGTGGAATATAAATACATCTTTTCCATCTCCATAAATATTAGAAGGATATTACCCAAAGCTTACAGGGAGATAACTGTAAATGCATTATCATTTAATAATCATGTTGCATGAATTTCAAGTTTTTATTAAAAATTTTAGCTCACATAAATTATACAATCATGGGTTGTTAATTGTCTTCTTCTAAATGAAAACATGAATTTAACATTATGCATGTAAATTAAGCGTGAAGGTAGAGTTTACATACCCTTGAGATTATTGCTGTTCCAGAGTAACCAAGTTTAGACACACTACATGTCCAGAAACTGTTCTCATAGCCATCTATTAAAGACGACTTGATTGTGTCAATATCCTTCTCCTGTTAGTAGAAGTAAAGCATCCATAGAGAGAAGAACATAAGTATCTTGAATCTTCTAATTAATTTTATGATTTTATCATGGTCTTAGAGGACAACAACTAATAAAATATAACTTAGGACAAGCTTATCATAATTCATATCTTCTGCAATTTACAACAAACAAACCATCTTTGCTGCTATCATATGGAAACTTGTTTGTCTGTGCACATGTGTGTCAATTATAGCGCTATCTAAAATTGGATAAAGGTAGAAAAAGCATACTTTTACAACGAATGAATGAGTGGTACGATACCCCACCTGCATTTTAGTCTCTTGCAAACACAACACATCAAAGTCTTCCCTTTGGGCAAGTTGAAGTGCCGAAAATCCTTCTAGTTTTAACAAAGCTCTTAATCCATTGACATTCCAAGACAAAATCTTGATAAATTTTGTATCCCGAGTAAGAGGTGGAAGTCTCATAGTACTAGGATTATACGCAATCCATCCTTTCTGTGGCTTCTTATGTGCAAGAACCATCCATGGTTCAATTAAATCAGTGGGTGCATTAACTTGTTCTAACTGTGCAACATCACCTACAATGTCTACAGATGCTTTTCTCTTTCCCTGAGAAGGTTTCACACCTGGCTCCAAAATCCAATAGAATATTAAGCCTCAGTCGAGTTGATTTTAAACCAAAAGTTACCAGTCAGAAGAAAGTAGTCAAGGATGATAGTATTGAAATCAAATAATGGAAGCATGCTCAAATTCAATATGAAGAAACAACTTTATATATCATACAGCACCTGACATCTTTTCATATTTCAGTGGCATATTCTTCTTGGTCGCTGCTTTGACATTTTTGCCATCAGATCCCAACTGCATTTCATCAACTGTGTCTTTATCTGATAGCTTCTTAGCTTTCACACTTATTGATGTACTATCAGCAGAAGTTAATAACCCTTGTTCGTCTGTTATTTGAGAAACTTGTCCTGCACATGCAGCGACCTTCTAACCAAAGGAATAATACAGCCAGCTTTTAAAGAGAAAAGCTAAAACTAATGAACAAGAAAAGAGTCTGATTCAAGCTTTGAAGCCCAAAATGTTTGGTAAACCAATCCTCATTCGCTCCATTTCCTCAGCAACAATAAGTTTTCAGACCAAGAAGTTCATGTCACGAGAGTTTAAATTAATCAGAATGTTGTATACCCCACATCTTAGTGTCCATGAAAGACTTCAAGGCAGACACGAGATCATCTTTACGACCTTTGGCAGGGACCTTAACAATCCTGACAATTCAAAACCTTTTCTAAGTCAAAGGAACTTTCTCCTATATTTCAAAAAAGAATTGAAACAGTGGGTATCGCGTAGGAAATGCTCAAAACTGTTACCTTAATGTTTTCCGTAGTTCCTGAACTGTCATTGTCTCTATCTTGGCTGGGTCATTTTTCAATGTCTCAATCTCAATGGAGTAGCTATCGAATCCGTTTTCCTAAGTTATCAGCTTATAATAATTAGCCAACAGAATAAAAAGGGATTACAACATTCCAAGTAACACAAACCATATATAAGAAAGACAGTCGAGCGCACCTCTACAATAGGCTTCTTGGAACTTGGGCTCGTTCGCAATACGTTAAGCTTCTTATTTTTCTTGCTCTCAACAACGGGTGGCACGGGTTCTGGTGAGTTTGAGAATGGTCTTTTAGAACTCATTGCTTCCACTCTTGGACAAATCAGTATCTTATTATTGAGCTTCTGAACCCCTGCAAAGCTACGATTTTTACAGTCGGTTCAGTTATCCCAACAAGCTCGATGGCTCCCATTAGCCCTACTGTTAAATTTAGAGAAAACAAAAAAATAAAACTCTGGCAATGCGAAGGCGATTTTGAGAAAATGAAATCTGGAGTTGGAGTTACCAGTAAAGCTAGGGTAGTTTGGAAATATAATTGCAGTTCCAGGGCAACCATTTAGTCAACAGAAAGTATGAGATTATTTTGATTCAATTAGCCCACAAAAGATTAAGCCAACTACGGGCACTTGGAATATGGAAACGAAAGGAAAACCACGAGAACCTGGTGAAATATAAACAGTTTCTAGACGCAAATTGCAGTCCTTGTTTCATCGGTCAAATAGAGGAGATGGGTACGCCAAAAAAATGTCGCGGGGGGCATGCACAGATGAGCACCGACCTGAGAAACGAAGAACCGCCAGAATTGGCACAAAGCAGCGCGGAAAACTACGTAAAGATGTTGGCGGCTAAAATCCAATCCAGCACATAGCACGTATCGGCAGTATGTTTATAGGGCTTAGTGGGAGAAGCCGTTGCCTCTACCTTCCCTCTGGCATGTTTTCCCGTGCTTGGATTCAAACTGTACTCGGACATTCTGGGTTAGGATGATAAAATTAGCTTATTTTAAATTTAAATGATTCTAGAGAAGAGTGAAGTTTTATATCAATTTAATAAAAATGGTTTCTTTAGATGAGGTTTACAAAAAAAGCCCTTACTTGAGCGATACGTTTTTTTCCTTTTTAAAGGCGGTCCTTTTCTTTCCCCCGACGGATAAACAATTACCCGTTGGTAAAAGTGTAAAATCTAGGACAACGGAACTTTATGGGATTCAACCGGGACAAGACAGACGATTTGAGTTTTTTAAGAAAATATAACTTTTAGGTATGACAATTTCTTACCATTGAGGTATGGCATTTGTTGATGATACTTGCAAAGATAAATTGAATGATGTTATATATTTTTGAGTTAATTTTTTCTTGATTTATTGTATGGTAACATTGGGCGAATAGTTTCAAATATCTATTTTAGGATGTGCACCGATCATAGTTTACGCAAATTAGAGTACAGAAATATCAAAAGGCCAAAAAAATTTTTATTGTAATCTACTTCTATCTCTCTCAATGTGTATGACAAACAAATTCTGTACGACAGCATTTACCAGTACAACCGGGAAAATAAGAGGGTGGGAAAAGGATGAGGGGATCAATCGGAAGGTTGGGATATCAAGAATCATGGATGTGCTATAGAAAATCTGCTCTGTATGTTTCCTCTACGATGCCTATCCTATAATCTGAACCCCAAATGGACGCTAGCGCTTGGATAATGATCGGGAAAACCCCCGTGAATCCAAAGAAACTGGAACGTCCATCGAACAGCCAGAAGAAATGCTTCTATCATTTTCATATTCAATGTGCGCCACATTCCTAGTCTATGACACATCTTTACAACAAATTCTGGCGATGGCAAGGAAGTCAGGAATGACAAAACTAATCGCAATGATGTTAGATTATCTCAGGGCCAGGTGGAGATAATGGCGGTATTGCAGAGGGGAGTGAGTCATCTGTGAATTCCAAGACTCTCCTTGCAGTTGATTGGGATTCGCCACCAGCACCAATTTTTCTCGAAGAAATCATCCCTGATGTGGTTGTCCTGGATGAATTGCTACTCTCAACAGATTTTAAGAAATTCTCTTTTGTTATAGTTGCTTGAGAGGCTTTTGCAATTACAGAGCTAAAGACGCCAGATTCCCTCAAACTTTGAATGATAACCTGCAAGTATAAATACCCCATTTTGGATATGTTTAGACATGCTTCAAAAATAACTATGAGGAAAGCTTCAAGCAAGTGAACTTACCATGGGAGCATAAATCCGAGTCAAGATACCCTTCCTCAAAAGTTTCAAGTTAAGAGTCCTATCAGTCCACACAATGCGTTCTCGATACCTAAACGAAATGGAATAAACTCAATCCAGGCAAAATAAATTGCGTCATAAGCTAAATATAAAACACACCCCATGAACAGCCGGAGAGGTAATTCTAAGTTACGAATTGCTGAACCTTGAGGAGGGAGTAGGCCGAAGAAATAGCACAGAAATATTGAAAATTATATGAATACTAGTGGATCATTTGAAGTTTTATAAAATACATTATTACTTCAGCGGAAAATTTCTCTTCATTAAAATATTTATACACAAGTGACACCGGTTCCAACATAAATCCCTGTGACTCCAAACCCGAATACATAAATACATCTATCAAAGAAAGTCACAATTTGATACACTCCTTGTCATATTTATAGTTGCCAGTTACTAAATTATATGCTAAAAAGGGCTCAACTCTAGGATAAAAAATTAAGCAAGATTTGAATTGGTACTCCTCCAAATATGCTTACCATAGACGCATTTCTTCCTCAGTTGCAGTAGAAGCAATTATAAAAGCCTGCAATATACATTGTCTGACGGTTATTAGATTGGAGAGACAGACTATGTGCAAAAACAACGTCCACAATTCTCTTCATCCACCGACTATTTCACAGCCCAGTACGATAAATGACAATAATAAACTCAAATATGATGTAAAAACATCACAGACACCTTTAGACAAGTGTCCAGCCGCCAAGGAAGTAAGAACTGCTGGAGGCTATTTGAGCAAGCTAGAAAACAAGAACACCATGAAGAAAATTCAAATATATTACAAACAGAAATTTCCCGCTAATGATACAGGTACTGCATGTGCTGTCCTTTCATCTTCTTAATTGCAATGAAGTTATTAACTTATACATCAAGTAGCAAGAGTCATTGGCATGATATATGGCCCTTTTCCTTTGGAAATGGGCCACATTAGCCATGGGGAGAGTCTGGGAATTATACATGCTCCAGGAGAACTGAGTGCACCATGAACAAATTCAAACGTTAATCTAGCACATATTCTTTTTTATTACGGAAAAAATCACAAAAATGTCAAACAAAATATTCAGAAACTCCGAGTGTAACCACAAATAACAATTGACTCATCACAACCCTGAAAATGTCAGATGAAAGAGGTGGTATTTAGAACTAGAAAGAGAGCAAGTGAAAGATGACGATAACTCACAGCTCTGTCAAATTCCAACATAAAGCATCTTTTAACATCTTCTTTTGTAGGTTTGCAGCCACAACGATCTCGCCTTGAAGTCAAATCAGAAAATTTGGGGTATGTGTAATGCAAAACAGCAGCTTCATCCAACTTGATCTCACTGTAAAAGAATTGCATAAAATCATGCATGAAATAAAGGCAGAAACAATATACCCTACCCTATTAACTATACAGCTTTAAACATTTCCCCAAATTATTAGTAGGACAATGACCAAAACCGGGACAGTTAATTTGCTGGTAGGATGGTAAGACCAGTCAATATGAGATCAATAGATCACTGTGCGTGGACGGTCAACACAAGCATCAAGTAAGTTGTGTAAGACCAGCATCCTCAAATAATCAGCCTCCAAGTGGTCAATAAATCATGTCATTATTCTCCAGAATGACAAACAGTAACATGGCCCCTGACTATTATGACTTGTAGACACACAAGAGTGTGTGTTATCAGATGCATGCTCATCAAATTGACTAGTTAAAATGCAAAATAATATCTCTCAACTAACATTTATAAATGGCATACAGACAGGCAAACATTGTGCAGCCGTGTTCATGAAATTATAAGAGTCTGGATGCAGAATTAGCATACTGTGGCGTCTTCATATAATTGTGCCACCTATGTGCACCATTAGGACGTAGATGATCCTGAATTCTGGCAGCTGCTTTCCCATTTCCGTAAGTGATGAAATAGTTTGGATTGCTACGAGTTGCTTCTTTGTAATTCCCAAAGTATACATCCTTTGGAAGGTGATCATAGTTCTTCTTGAACATGGAGACCTAATGCCAATAGTGAGTTATATCAATTAACAACAATTCTGATTTTTAACCTGCCATCACTAACAAAGTGTGGTTTCAATAAGTACAAGAAGTTGTAACAATACTGAAGAGGACCAACAAAAAGAAGACTGAAATCTTCAGGAGTATATAAGATAGTAAGAATCAGGATCTGCAACAAGGGGATTCACCCACTAGAGATTCTTCTCCTTTTTAATTAAAAAACACCAAGAAACAGCTACAACCATATTTTCGAATTTGTGGAAAATATAGCTTAAGACACAGCTTAATACCAATTATGAAAGTAAAAAGTTTGTATCTTCTTGATAAATCATATCCAAATGAGTTATTTGCTGATGACTTAATTCTTACCCCAAAAAAACTCCTTTTCTTAAAATAAAAGAAATTACATTAGACGCTAACCAGAATTTTGCAGTATTTAGCACTTTAAATTGAAAGAATATGACTTACTAGAGGTTGATTCAGTTTTTTTACCCAGAAAGAAAGTATATTTTTAATATCAAAGAAAGAATGTGATTGCCCACAATTTGGCACAAATATGGAACTGCCTATAGCCAATATACAAATGATTTTAAATCTAAAAAAGACGCCGCTTTTACAATCTCTTCAACTATATCAGTTGAATCAGCTCATTGAAAAAAGACTAACAAATATACAAATGATTTTAAATTTAAAAAAGATGCCGGTTTTCCAATCTCTTCAACTATATCAGTTGAATCAGCTCATTGAAAAAGACTAACAAATATACAAATGATTTTAAATTTAAAAAAGACGCTGGTTTTGCAATCTCTTCAACTATATCAGTTGAATCAGCTCAGTGAAAAAAGACTAACAAACAAAAATATGGAAAAATACCTCACTGAAAGGCTCCTTGATATCATCTCGCTCAACACTGCTCTCCTGAAACACAATATTGCAACATCATGTTAATTAATATCAACATTATTCAAGTAACTTCTAGATCTAGACAAAGTTCATGCACTCACATAATTTGGGAAGATAACCATATCAACATTCCCTTGCACATCAGACAACAGCCGTCGTAGAGAATACTCTTCTGTTCCCGCTGGATGTATCAGCTCATCAGTGTCAAGATGAATGATCCAGTCCATGCCAGAATCCTGAATATAAAAATATTGCAAAAAGAAGATTAAAGATCTTAATATAATTATCAATTATCAAAAAGTTAAAGTGATGAAAACATGCTGATTGAGGACTTTAATTATAGAAATATAACCCTTACCCTTGCCATGACAATAGCCATTTCCATGTTTAAAGATTGCTTCACAAACAACTCGTAATTACAAGGCTTGTAGAAGAAGCTTGCCAACCAAGATTCGTTCCATATCCGGCTGATACATAAAAGAAAGTAAAATTGCAAACATGGTATGAGTCACCCTATCAATGCACTAATTAACACTATGGAAACTTTCTGGGAATCCATACATCTTTGAATCTTTGAATCCCCAACATATAATTAGGAAATTGCTAAGAAAAACTTAAGCTAGCTTAAATTATTAATCAAGAGTCATTGATGGATTTTATAGAGCTAAAGTCTAAACTAAGCACAATAAATAGCCAACACGTTTTTGGACAGTCACATCCAAGTCTTCGCCATTGATATATACGGTAAGAAATTAGAGCATTGAACCATCCAGATCAAATATGTGTAAAACTCTATCTCCCCAAAAAAATGTTAGCATTGCGGTCAACTTGAAAGAACAAGAATAGAGTAACAGAATAGTCCACTCTATCTGAGTATCAAAACACTATCAAATGAAAATGCACTGACCTTTTAGCTTGTTTCTCCTCTAATTCTCTTGTTCTGTATATGACTTTCACCCCCTGAAGTAAAGAATGTCTTACAATATTAGCTGAGCATCAACCCACTAAAGAGCAATAATTTGACAACTAATTCAAACAACATGGAGACTGACAAAACATCAAACAAAAAATCAGTTAGACTCACCGGAATGCTTTCTAAAACCCTGGACACATTTGGCGAGGCAGCTTTCCCCTCCACAAAAAGGAAAAAGGTTGAAACACCAATAACCTTATGAAAGAAGATCCATGGCAAAGTCTGCTCTAAACCAGCAGAGGTGCTTGTCGTGATACAAATCTACCACACATGGAAGATTGACCACAATTCACTCACATGCCTCAGCAATCATATAATATAGAATATAGACAGCTACAAAGTGAAAAGATCAATTCACAATATCGAATTAAGGACTCAATCTCCAGTAGGTTTAAGAACTGCAACACATCACAAATTCAATGAGTAATCATGAATACAGTGTCTTGTTAGTCAATTACTTCCCGGAAAAATTAGAGACTCTCATACCGTCCCCAGATAAGCCCAACCCGGCGGCAGATCCAATAACTCAAATATAGCAGCCAATTTTCACCCGAATAATCATATGGAATACATTTTCAATCAGAATTCCGGATCAGCAAACTCAACAAGATAAAGCAAATGATGATTCCCGCAAACAACGCGGCAAATATGAAAGAGCCACAAGATCTATCCATACCAATAAACGGACAGTAGACGATAATCGAATTCCATCAACCAAAATGAATCAAAATCCACAGACACGCTTACCTTAGGCCTCAGATCAGACCCATAATCAAATTTCCAGTCTCGGTAATAGGGGAAGGCGGGCGAATGGCTCTGGCTGAGAACATTGACGCAATCAGAACTGGAGGAATGTGTCTGAAGGGAAGAAGCGGAAGTGCTCATGCCAGGGAACTCATGGTGGTCGGGTGACCAACGGGTGACCGGGTCGTCAAGACCACCCCTCCATTGCAGGACGAAGGCAAAGGAAGCGAGGATCAAGGGTAGGACGGTTAGGAGTAAGAGGAGGCGCGATGTCGAAACCTGAGAGGAAGAAGAAGTGGTGGGCCTCGCTGAAGACTGCAGACCCGCCATGAGGAGTTGCAGAAGGAGGAGGGTGAGTGCATGAAATATACTATCTATCTGCAGGCGTGTTTGGAAAGGCGCAAAAGTACTTGAAACTGAAAATATGTTGGACCTGAAGCAGAAGAACTGTGATAGCCGTTTTGTCGTTGGTAGCCTTTATTTACCGATTGTTTTCATAAATTAAATTTATTTATAAACTCTCACAATTAAAATCAGCTGGAATAGCTCAGTTGGTTAGAGCGTGTGGCTGTTAACCACAAGGTCGGAGGTTCAAGCCCTCCTTCTAGCGTTTTTCATTTTTTTTTTTTTTAACGGTGATAAATAAATCCAAGACTTTGTCATCATGGCCGTAATTCATTAATAGCTTCTGACTAAGTTTCTGTCTCTGACACTCGCACACGCTTATTCTTTATTTGATAGGGTTGCGACTTGCAAGGGCATAATGAATTAATACCCCTTCAGTCAGTCAAATACTGCGAGTAATTAACCTATTAAATAGTTTACTTTTTTTCCAATTGTGACGACTATGGGAAAATATTTTTCCCCTACTGTGGAGTCTGGACTGTAGATGCGAAATTCATTTTTGTGGCTGAAGGGGCTGATGGATATCCTTTAGTTCGATATAAAAAAAGAATCCAGACACTAAAAGAATGTCACATGACAAAACTTAAACCATCAATTTCCTATGTCGTGTCGGAGCATTATTAGGTCATGTCGTCCGAAAGAGATGTTGCGAGCGTAATGATGAACGACTGATCACGATGGCAGTAAATCAGTAGGGGATGGCTGATCATTCTCTGCTGTAAGGTACAAGAAAACCATAAGAAGCTTCAAATGCCCAAAAAATTATAAAAATGTTCTAACTTACATGAACAAATAACGAAGAAGAAAATGAAAGCGAGCTTACAACTGGTTGGGCTCATACGGTCAGGACCTAAGCTTTGTGGGGGCCGGTCGGGCCCATTCAATGTTGCAGCACTTGAGGGT
>QFDD01008592.1:0-13428 GCA_006871305.1 Vachellia collinsii | reverse complement strand
AAAAAAAAAAAAAATCAAGGTCAGGGATCCCAATCTCAAACTGATGGGAACCAGCTTTGACTTTTACACTTTAGTCGTCTAATGCCCCTACTATTAGAAGATTGGGTGATGTGAAAGAGGAAAGGACAGAGGTGGTGTGTATCTTAATTTTAAAATCGCAAGGCGTATATACTGCGTAGTCTCACATAATTAATATGGTAAATAAAAATCATAAAACTTATAATAAGTGGTCTGATGTTAGAAATAATAAGAGGTCATAACACATTGGTACCTTAAAAGACCTTTTAGTAATTAAATTATTTGTATGAAACAGTAACTCTCCAAGATCACAGATGTGAGGTTGCAAAGAAGACAGCAAGACTTGAGGCTGGCTGGGGGACAAAGGAAATTATGCAGTAATAAAATAAAATTTTTGGGTGAATATGATGAAGCCGGGTGCCCACATTTGTTTGTTTGCTTACATCTTCCGTCAATTTGGATAAGTAGGTGCAGAAGTAACATTTTGGTAAAATGATTTTTGAAAAAGGAATTTCAAGTACAAATTATAAGATGTGATGTGATTTATATTTGAAAAAATGTTTGAAAAGTGAATTTTTTTAAAAAAATATTTGATTGAATAAATGTTTGAAAAGTAAATTTTGATGAAAATGAATTAAAAAAAGATATGAATCTTATTAAATAATACATATTTATATATATATTTATTGTATATAATGTGATAAATTTTAGAAAAAAAATAAAATGATAAAAAAATAAAACAATTTGATTTCTCATTATATCAGTCTCATCTGTTTCATCATTAGTAATGCAATGACCATTTCTGGATCCAAACGAATGAATTTTGTAAATATAATTTGATATATGAAATCCTCATAAAAAATTGAGTAAGATAGGCGGTTCCACAAATTTTAAGATAGTAAAAAAATTTCATTATTCTTAAACCTCAACAAACCGTAGATCATGCGTTGGCTATTTTTATACATAAATGGATGAATTTTAAAAATATGACTTGATATCTAGAATATGTTTAAATAACTACATTCTCACTTTCATTCACTTACAGCTCTTCCATAGTAGGACAGTTCCTTTTCAATCTTAAATGGGTGCATTTCCTTCTCGACGAATATACTTAATTTATTTTATAGTCAGGCCAATGAATCCATGGCCAGAGATAGGTAATGGGATGGAATGAGATCCACGTGATGTCCCAAAGTTTTTTTCCAATTGGTAACCAAACCTCTCCATCTCCACATTCCCTTATCACTCCATTCCTCTGCTCGATGCAACCCATCATCACCCTACAAACGCTCTCTATCTTCTTTCATCACTTTCATTGGTGCCTTTGATCTAAACTCCCACTAATCATCGCTCCCTTTTCTTCCCTTTTTCACACCCCATAGCTCTATCCCCTTCAACGCCCTCTTATTCCCATTTCTCCCTCTTCCTCCTCCCTCTGATTCAACTATAATCATGTACCCATCACCCGAAAAAAAGGAAACAGAGAGCAATGGTTCATCACCTGTCACCCCAGGAGCTGCGTCGAAGTTTTTAAACAAAAAAAAAAAACATAGACGCTAGCCACCACAACAATCCTCAGGATTTGCGTCGGAGAAGAAATGTGCCTCTAAATAGCTGCAAAATCCTACGATGAGCAATCAGATTGATGACAAAGTTCAAATTTGAAGCCAAGCAGAAAGGAGAACAAGTGGAAAAGAAAGCTTGAAATGAGATTATGCTCATTGGGCAAAACACGTGACGCTCAGTTTGGTCTGTCTTCGTAGAACATGTGCAGAAAGGAAGGGTAGGATCTGGAGAGTGGAGAGGAGAAGAGGAGGTAGGCTATGTAGCTCACTGCAACCTAGATCAGCTTTTGGCTCGAAGCTCCTCATAAGCTAGAAGTGAGAGCCAAACGGGTGCATTTCTTCCAAACGAGCGTTAGGCTCCCCACCGTTGCTTTTCTTAAGCCTAACGCTTTGCCAAATGGGCCCTTTGTCTTGGACTAGCCTACCAAAGAGGACCCTTATGAAAAGGTTAAAGGTCTCTCTCCTGAACATCACTACTCCCAAGAGATTTGAATAGTATAAGTCTCTTCTAATATCCTGGGCAATCGTTGGCATTATCGGCAAACTTGAAGGCTCAAGAATAGAATCGATACCTTGGGCACCTAAACTGCAAAAGAAACCCATCTCATGGTAGGATTGGGTCTATATATTCGACCTTGGTTCATGGGTGAGAAGTCACACATTTCTATTCCTTTGTCTTTTACGTGCTTCACAAATGTATTCAAATAGGCAGAGGTCAAGTGGTGTTCATCATTTTGAAAAGCATCTAAATGGAAGCAATGGAATTCAATTAAATTAACTTTCAAGTTTGATTCAAACTTCTTAATTAAACAGTTTAAATCTGCAGTGAAAAGAAACCAACTTTTTGAGGCAACCACGACATTCTAACAAAATTTTTGAACCATATTTTTAGTTTATTTATATTAGCTTTTCAAAAATGATTATTCACAATTCAATGTAAATATGTGAGATGAATTTTATCTTTATTTATGTAAAAGTAATTCTGAAGGATTGATAAACAAACCCACACACACGAAAACATGTAATTTCAAACAAATTCTCGTTCTTCCTGTAGAAAACGATTCATGTGGAATTTCAAGGCTTTTCTGTTCAAGTAGTCTAAGCTTCTCAGCCGAGCCTAAAATCACCACAAGAAACTTCGTTTGCAAGAGTCTCTGCCACTGGGCCGTGCGTGCTATGTCAATGAATAAACCTTGCCTTGTGCACGAATTATGAATTTCTTTACATCTTTAAGAAGAAAATAGAGAATTGCCATAACATTCCAATGAAGGAATGAAATCCTCAAAAAACTCAATAACATGCAAACAATATGAATCTATTATCATTTTCTCTATCAAAACTCAGTTATTGCATACTTCTCATTTGTGAAACCTTTTTGAGATTACATTCATCCCCTAAACCCTTGCAGTAATTTTCCCAAAACAATAAGCCTTCAATAAAAAATACTATAATAATTCATCCCTTCAACTCTCAAATACCCATATGATAGAGGGTACTACCCCCGGTTATATAAAGCATTTTAGATTCTTGCCAAGTCGAATATAGCATGCAACAAGTGAAAGCTGATGCCCTCACCAGCGAGCCACGAGTTCAAAGAGTTAAAACCATGCTTGATAGACACTGATCTGTAAGGCAGGCAGTTAAAAAATACTATAAAAACTTATAGAGGAAAGCTGACTTCTGAATATATATAACTATGTACTATATATATAGCTAAATTGTACAATGCCCATATCAAGTGACCTTTTCCAGATGTTGAGACGTGTCGCATAGCACCAAGACAAATCGCAAACTCTCCCAAGGAATGAAGCTACTGCCAAATAATTTCCAATCAACGCGGGTCACTCCTGCAAATCCAGAATCTCGAGTAGAGGGGGAAGGTAAAATGAGTGCCTATGGTTCAGCAAGTGGCAAGTAATAAATATAGTACTGACTTACAAGGTTAATCACTGGGAGCAAAAGAACTACATTACAGTTAATTTTCAGTGGCCAAGGGTTCGACATTTAGGCACATCTAAGACAATATGAACGATCAAGAGTTCCAACGGGAAAGATATAGATAGTCTAAAAAAATCACCAGCTGTAGATCAAAATCATGCTTCTTATGATTGTCATAATTGGGTAACCTATTAGACTGGCCACGAGTCAGTCCTACTACTCTTAGCAGTGCAACAAAATTGCATCTTTCCATTACTGCCTTGGATGCACTATGGTCGATTGTAGTAAAAATATCACACCCATATGCTCTGCTGTAAAGATCACCTGAATTTTGCATTCTATATTTTGAATCCTCATATCCTACATAAAACTTGTTTAGGCCAAATCTTTCATTTCTCAGAAGTTCAGCCACTCCCAGATTTCTCCCACTCTACACCTGGTTCCACCCATCCCAATGTCCATTTGACAAAATTGCATTTCTAGCCTGCTGTGAAGACAGCTGGGGAAAGGGAAGAAATTATCGGCTTGTGATTGATCTAATCTTGAAGAGAGTCCATAAGAATCACTAAGCTGAGAAAATGTATTCCCAAATTCAGGAAATTGAAGGTTTTGCTGCTGTGAGATGACTGTGGCATCAATAATTGAAGTCTGGTCTCATTTGATCTCATGTCCAGCCTCGTACTATTTAGTGAACCTTCAAATCTCCCCTTACCCACTGCCAAAATAGCAGGGGCATTAAATTCTATGACTCCTGCACCACCATGTGAGCATCTGATATGAATTTCTCAGTAAGGAATAAAATTCAAGCAAGAAATCCTGTCAAGCAGAGAACAATTACAATTAAAAACTCAAAATGATATACAGAAAAAATAAAAAAAATCCAAACCAACCAGATAAGGAGTCATAAGCCAGTTCCACTCTCTCATGAGAAGAGAAACCTGGCAGTGGTGCCCCGTTTGCAACAGAAAATCCTGGTGGAGCAATAATCTGAAATCTTGAGACAATTATAAATGCTTACAGCAAGAAATTAAACGACTATAGACTGCTAAGTCACAGTAGCAATTAAAACAATGTAACCAATAACAAATATCCCAAAATTCTAGAGCCCTAAAATTAGCCAATAAGGGGAAGCTATAAGTACTCACCAGAAAGCTTATTAGAAGTAACAGAGTGACTACTGCCTAAAATTTCAGATTCTTCAAAGTTGCGGACAAGGAAACCATATCCAATACCCAACTTATGTAAATACAAGTCTCTTTCTGCAAACTTAACAGCTCTCGAGACAACACCTTCTTCAGTTACAACCTTACTTCACTGCAACTATAAGGTTACCAAGTTCGGGTCTTCTACTTTTCCTTATGGCATAGTCATCACTTAAGTTTAGAGAAGATACTAGCGTGATAGCAGAATTAGCATCGGTAGCAAAGTATATTTAATTATTTTATTTACTTAGGAGGGGGATTACTTGGTTTCTATGCGATTTTCAGATATTTCTTTTTTATATATACTTTCAAATGTTTCTTTTACGACTACTAAATAGCTTAGAGGACGAGCTGATCGAAAACGGTGCAGAATGATTGCGAGATCAGGTTCTGTAGCTAGCATTTCTCATTTCTCAATCCAAATAAAATCCCCATTTTTTTCCACTAGCAACAAGAATGGGGAGGAAATTACAGTGAGATGTCCGGAAACTTCTCAGATCAATTGAACAATTAAAATCCAAATAAAATCCCCATTGTTTTTCCACTAGCAACAAGAATGGGGAGGAAATTACAGTGAGTTGTCCGGAAACTCCTCAGATCAATTGAACGATTAAGCAGAATATAAAACAACACGAAAACAGCGGAAGTAACAAGAACAAGTAGACAATCCAATGAGTGATAAAAAAAATATTTCTACGTAACAAAAATCGAACTCTTGCATGAAAAGAATAGCCGAGAGGCAAATCCGTGTCGCCGCTTCAAAATTTGAAATAAAAAGGAATCAAATTTGCAGTTGAGAATGATCAGCAATAGTGTCAGTGAAAATCACAGTTTTATGAGTCAATTGGAGATCTATGAAAAATTGGATTCGACTAGCCATCGGGGACCCCGTGACTTACAGCGATGATCCGGAACAGTAAAAGTGAAGACAAGATTGCTTAACAACGGCGCGATAGAGAAGAGGCAGAAAGAGAGCGAGGCAGCGAAGGAGTGAGCCAGACAGGTAGGAGTATTTTGAGAGGGAGAGGGTGCTTCGTTTTGAGCTGTGCTACGCTTTGTTGCTTCTCTCTCCTGGCGTCGCTTTCGTCTATGTACAATGGAACTTCGCCGGATCCCCTTTGAATGTTAATTGTATTACGTGGACGCGCCCTTAGATGGAATTCGCCTTTTGCGGGAGGTTTCTCTTTATTTGTTCCCTCCATTCTTTTCCCCTCTCTAGAATTTAATTTGGTTAATAATAAGATGCATCTAAATAATTTCTTTCCTTTTTCAAATGTTGGGATACGGGCATTAAATCGTTGCCATGAGTGATGTTATATTAACATTATCTTTAATTCATGATCTTTAATGGTCTATTTTATGAAATCGGTTTGTACTAGATTAAGAGTAAACGACAAAAAAAAAAAATAGCAGCTCGTTTAAGCAATCGGAGAGAATTATTTTGTGAAAAGGAATGTATTTACATATTTGGATCAGGTTCAATTGTTCATCTGTATCCATAATATCTTGAATATGCAAGCATGGTTAGGTTTATGTCTCTTTTATGGAGAGTATCGTGCACGAGTTCCGTCCTCAAACAATATCAGTATGGTCACTATTTGGAAGCTCCGTGCATATACACATACATGCACGTATGATGTATGGAGAGTATTGTGCATACCACATGCACATGGGTAGAGCAAAAAAATGCAACCCACCAAAATGCGGGTTGCATGAGCTGGCCTACATAACTCATGAGTTGGAAGGCTAGCCTGAATTGTTTTAAAAAAATTTTAATTAAATTTTTTAAAATGTCAAAATTTCATATATCATACGATATATAATTGTATATACTTATTTCAATATTTCAATCTTATTATTATTTATATATGAAAAATGAATATTTTTTAAAAAAATTTAGGATTAAAATACATAAAATTCATTAAATATATTATAATCTAAATAATATATGAAAATTCATTCTGAATATTTCTTTTTGGAACCATTGAACTTTATGTTAATTATTTTTATAAATATTTGTATTTATTAAAATTTATAATATATAAAAAAAAATAAAAATTGGCTCCATCAACTCGCCATGGCGAGCTGGGGGTTTGCGAGCCCGTTTCTTAGTACTACACATAGGTGTGATGGCATAAAATAAAAATAAAACAATTAAACCAATTTCTATGTTTATTTATACCTCATCATCGAGGCAATTAAAATTGGCATGTAATAGTTATAAATTTTTGTTTTAAAAAAAACACACACACACAACGAAGCTAGAGATTATGCATTGAATAGAAGCAGCGAGGTCATTCGATTCATTAATAGTCACCGTGGGCATAACCATTAACAAAGATTAATTGAAACCTACTGGATTTTGCTTGGCGAGTTTGAGACGGTCGATTCAATGGACGTGGGCCACCACTAGGGGTGGAAACAGGTTAGGCCAGGCTCCACCCCGAATAGGTCTGGCCTATTTGGTGTGAAATAGGCCTGACCTAGCATGTGACCTGTATACAAGCCGTTTTTTAGGTTTGGGCTTGTTTTCAGTCTGGTTTGGCCTATGGCTTATATAAAGGTATTTTTTCAAGCTAACAGGCCATATGCCGAAAACAGGTATAAAAAAAATTTAAAAAACATCCAAAATACATAAAAAAACGTTAAAATCTAATTAATCAACAAGACATAACCTAATAATACAATAATTTAGGAAACATATAATGTCTATAATTACAACAATTGTTTTTAATAGTGTACATAAAAAAAAAAAGAGGCCCTGGCCAAAAAGGCCTGTCAGGCGGCTTGCGCCTGGCTTGTTTTGGAAAACAGGCTTCCCAAGCGGCCTGGACCTGGGCCTGTAAAAGGCCTAACCTGTCCGGGCTTTTATAGGCCAGGCCGTTTGGCCTGTTTCCACCCCTAGCCACCACACCGATAGCACAGGTTCCATCAACGTTATCTGAGCACATGCTCAAGTGGGATTTCAGAAAGCATTTTCATCAGAAAACGTGTTGTCATCTAAATATCTAATGCTACCAAGCACACACAATTCAACTGACCTTTTTTTTTTGCCTATAACCAGATATGAACTGGTACCATAGGCACTTTGACAGTGCAAGAGGCGAGACGACTTCAATGATACATTTTACATGTGACAGGAAAATCTAGATGAATCGACCTATAAAAATGTATGAAATACTCAATCATAGATTCCTTACATGAACAATTTTATGCTTTGTAATGTTGAAAGGAACTGATTTAAAAAAAAAAAAATGTGTTCCCAGTTGTCCTAGCAACACTTCCTGCATAGGGAAAACAAAATTGACGACAATATTTGTCATTAGGCTAGAAAAGCACATTTATGTAAATTGAGGCTAAACTCCTTTTACTTATTTCATAGGCTACAAATCATATTGAGAAAGTAGTTTTTACCACTCATCCAAATTTACCCAAAATCTGAATTGGACATTTGACCATTCATTCCGCCTAGGCTCTACGACAGCTATGAAATAGAGGCGGGAAGTTGGGCCCCTAGTCCAAACCCACCAAATAATGGCAGTCTCGGGCTGGCATTTACCTAACTTATTTTCTTTTTCTTTTTTTAAACTATTTTTATATTTATTTTACCTTTTTTCATCTCATGTTTTTTTATAAAAAATGTCACATTAAATTTTATTTTTAGGATAAACAACACCTAATACATTTAAAAGTATAATAAAATATTTTGTCTTTTCATGTCAACTTTCTATATATAATTTTAAATTATAAAGAAATATAGTAAAATAATGTTATTTTTTGACTAATATAAAATAATATTGCATGATATAAAATTTTTCATTGTATTTTAAATTTCTGTTTATAAATTGTTTTAGCAGGCTCGGACTGTTAGAATATCAATCATCTGCGGGCAATCCGCTGGTTAAGGCTGGCCGGTTGTGACTGACCCATTTTCCCAACCCTACTATGCGGTGGTAGATGAAGAGAGGTAACAAATGTTAGTTCCTCGTTTTTTAAGTTTGAAAAAGAAAAAAACTTGTATGGGTGAGGACTTTGCATTTAATTTTTTAGAACTGGATCATTAAAAGAAAAGTGATTTAGTTCATATTTTCTTTTTTTTATGTATTCAATACAATATATTACATTCTGTTAATAAACATAATTGGGTGTGTTTATGAGCTCCTTTTGAAGCTCAAAAATTCATTCTTGAGGGAGGAATGCATTTTGAAAAAAAAGAGGGTTGTTTAACAACTAATTTGACTAAAATGCATTATGTCCACATAATGCATTTTGGAGAGAATGAGAAAAAAACTCCTTCTTCCTATAATGCATTTTAGGTCGTAACATGAACATTTTAAGTCGCAACATGTGAAAATTTCAAGTCACGATATATATATGTTAAACAAAAGTGCAAATATCAAAAGTGAGAATAATACGAACAACTTATTATTTCCGTTGAAATGATCTATGTAAAAGAGTGAAGTCATTCCCCCCTAAAGAAAATTTCCATGGTAAACCTGATCCTTTGCTTTTTCTTCATTTTGATTCACCAATTAACCTGTTGCCATGAACAATTGAGAAACAATTTATCTGAATTTCTTACATCTTTAGATGTTTCCTGTTGACACCATGAAAATATATTATGATAATATGACATAGCAAAGCAACTTCTTTTAATCACCGTGAGGGAAGAAATATCTTGGATCATTTGACACCCTTTTCTAATTACATAAAAACTAGATAAAATAGAGGTCCAACAAATTTGCTAAGCACCATGTATTTCGTTGTGCTTCAATAACTTTAATAACCATAATTTGATACCACCGTTAAGAATAGCATCCCTTAATTTTAAACAAACCAGAATACTCTAGACCACAGATAATAGAAGAACAAATGCTCACATGATTCAGGTGCACCTTTACAAAAGAAGCATTTCGACTCTATCATAAGACGGTGGTTCTTTAAAACTTCACAAGTAGACAATGCATTCACGATCAATCTTTGCAAGAACAACGCTACTCGAGGAATAAGGTTTAACATTGTCACATGCTTCCAAAATGATTTATAATCAAATGGAATTGGTCTTGACACTGTGATTAAATATCAATAACCATTAGCAACAGTATACTTTCCAATCACATTAAACTTCCAAATAATTTTATCACCACCATTGAAAAGAGGGAAAGGAGTGTTAAGAATTGTTTTAGCCACCTCCCTATCATATATGGAATAAACTAAAGATCGATTCCAGCATTCTTTATTGTGCAATAACAAGTCTCCTACCAAGAGCAGAGTCAACAGTATAGGGCACTGCATTGGCCACCTTAAGTGGCTAAAAAGGTTAATAGAAGAACCATTGCCAACAAACCATGAGAGATGATCTAAAAGCAACATTTTCACTCCAAGACTATCCTTTCACATTTCAGATTGAAGAGACCTTGATACAATAATTCCATCATCCCTAAGATCCACATGTTTTGGTTTCAAAACCAACCCTGTTAAAGAATCTCGTGGGAGAAGACAACGTATGCCAAACATTTTTTGCAAGTAAGGCTATGTTAAAATCATGCATTTTCCTCAAAATATTTCATAAGTACACAAAAGTTTTCAACAACCTCGGTATTTTTGCACAATTTTAAAAATGGTATATGTATTTTTATACCATGTTTTTACCTATATATTTACCGAAGAGTTAACATAAGTTGACTAAACGGCTCTTGCATTTTCTGTACAATTATAAGAACCTCAGTTTATTTTAATCCGAAAAAGTTTACAGTGTCTTATATTAATGACATAATAATATATTTGCTTTCTAACCCTTTTTAAAAAAATAGTATTTGGTAAGTACCAACAAAATCAATGTTAAATTGTAAACCCATGGTTTTAAACTAAGATACATAAATATGAGAAACTTTTAGAAAAACGCTTTTTGATGATTTGTGCATTTGAAACCATGATTTTTGAAAATTCACCTTTTTCTCCCTCTTATGATTGTTATAAATGTTATACCAAAAATATCCTTCCCATTTCCTTTTATAATAAATTAAAATTTGTTTTCTTATTCAATTATCACATTAACTTATGTCATTTTTTTTTGGTAATTTGCATATAGAAAAGTAATTATAATAACAACTATCAAAACACTATTTAAAATAACTTTTTTCACAAAACCTATTTTCTTAAATCATATTCATTACCTATTCTTTCGAAATTATTCTCTAATAGCTAATTCAAACGCAATTTGACAATAATTTTAGAATTATGATTTAAGAATTAAGTAGACAAATACTCTATCAAAATTCATAATAGCTTTTAATTCTAAAAAATCAAACACCTTTTTTTAACCCTTTATGTGTGTTTTACAAACAATTAAAAAGCACTTGTAGTCTTAAAACCATAAATGTGATTTCGGATGGATAGACAAGAGAACATTTTGAAAAATGGCTCTTTGATTCAAAATTATAGTTTCAGCCTTTGAAACCATAGTTCAGAAAAGCTACTTTTTTTTCCCCACCTTTTCTTCTTTTTACTATTGTTATTATATTCTACTAAAAATAGATCTTGTTTTTTTATACAATTATCATTATCATGTTAGTTGCCGTGCTTTTTGGTAATCATTGTATGAAAAAGTGATTTTTGATATCAAATATACAAACACTTTCATTTTTATATCTTTTCAGAAATTATTTTTCAAAAAACTATTTTTAAAAATCATCCTTTTTTATTTTTCTTGTCTAAAAATTGTTTTATAAAAGTTAATCCATCATTAGCAGACATTTTTAAAAAGAGATTGTTTTAAATAGGATAGTTATTTAATTTTAAAAGATAAATTATAAAAATTAATCTATTAATTGTTTTTATATATAAAAATTGGAGGCGATACAGGCCTTTACACTTATTGAACTACTGTCATGTGTATATATATTTGCATTACTGAACGATTAACGATACACTTGTTGGTTGAGAAATTAATAAATTTTCAAGAGTTAGCCGAAACTATTTCAAATGGTCCGAGTGAGTTGGATTGGATATAAGTAAGGTTAAGAATAATGTAACAGTATTCAGGACAAAATGTTGCACACTTATTGTGCTGTGAGCGGTCCAGGGCCGCCTTCGTGGACCAATTAAAATCATGGATGAGCGAAGGGGCACACGACTCTGTGCCTCAACCGGTGATCTTAGTTTTGCTGATAAAATGGAATCTTTGGGGAGCAGAGCGTGTTCACACCGGGGAGGCAGCGGGTATTTATTCGTGGTTCCGAACTTTCCAAGCTCTCTCGTAAGGTGAATTACCTTCCAATCCCGGGGACAGGTGAAGTCATATTTGACCCTATCACGCACAAAAACACGTTCATATCCATTGTGAAACAAATGTATTCGAATGATGAGATTCAAATAACCTGAATTGCGAACCTCAGCAAGTGCTTATCAACTTATGGCAGTCACTAAAAGGCCATTCATATCTTCTATCCAAGCTGTTGAGGATAAATTCATTTCATGGTCCATTAGAGGGTATTTTTGTCATCTAATTATGAAGGGGGTCACTCAGCGTTTCAAAACGTGAATTCGTACAATCCGATAATCTTGACATTTGCATTATTCTTTTCACAGTAGATCCTCATTTTTCATTCCCCCGATTGGCCAACATACAAATTACAGCCTTCTTTCTCATTTTTGACCCAAAAAAAAAACACCCTTTTCTCTCTCCCTTTTTCGTCCTTACCGTGACGTAAGGGGGAGCCTCCGTCCATCCTACCCGTTCAGTTTTCAAATCAACAACAATCGCTGGATTGAAGACATCCAACGCTTCATATTAATCTACTAGAACTTTCCTAGCACCCCTTCCCTATATCTACCTCTCGCCATTTCAGACTAGTGGCTTGTGTTCTGCTCGTGCCACTCTCGCATTAGGGTTGTGCGTCCTTTTTCCTTGTCTCAACTCTCTACTCCTCAGTGTTCTCAGGTAGGTGTACCTCGCACTATAGCCTCCGCCTGAAAGCTCTCAAATCTCATTCCATTCTTTGTCCAAATCGGTGTATGCTTGATGCTGTTTCATTATCGTTTCTTAGATCTAAACATTGATCGGCTTTATGGATCAAGGGAGTATGACTTATCTGACCTATTTTTGGCTTTGCTCTCTCCTTAGTTATCGCCATGGGCAAATCGTACCCAACCGTAAGTGCTGAATACCTCAAGGCCGTGGAAAAGGCCAAGAAGAAGCTCAGGGGTATGATCGCCGAGAAGAACTGTGCTCCGATCATGCTCCGTATTGCGTAAGTCGCGGCTTTGCATTTCATATCAAGATCAAGAACTCGGATGCCCTATCGTTTATATTTAAATACCCTGTAGTGGTTTACCCATAGTTCTTTGCTTGACTTCGTTTTGCCCTTCTGTAGGTGGCACTCGGCTGGGACCTATGACGTGAAGACAAAGACCGGTGGTCCCTTTGGTACCATGAAGAACCCAACTGAACTTGCTCACGGGGCTAACAACGGGCTCGAAATTGCTGTTCGGCTGTTGGAGCCCATCAAGGAGCAGTTTCCCATGTTGACCTACGGTGATTTCTATCAGGTAACCATTGGTCTCATTTGTTATTTACGCTATTTTGCGTTCCATGCTTAACTGTCGTTCATATTTTGTGGAAAATTAGCTGGCTGGTGTAGTAGCTGTCGAGGTCACTGGTGGACCCGAAATTCCTTTCCACCCGGGAAGAGAGGTATGACCCA
>QFDD01008591.1:0-12533 GCA_006871305.1 Vachellia collinsii | reverse complement strand
ACTCCTTTTGGTGTAGAGGTCAAGTCTATGCTAATAGTGATATCAGTATGATGAAGTAGAGGGAGAGGAATAGGGGGAAAAAAGAGAGGGGATATAAAGGGAGGTCAGGAAGATGCTGATAGAGAGGTCGTTGAAGAAAGAGGATACTTTGGAGAGGAAGAGGAAGGTGGAGGAGTTCGACTAAGAAGAATAGGAAGAAGAAGAAGACAATAACGGAGCTAAGGGGGGCCCCGGGGGGGGGGGGGGGAGGCAATGATGTGGATGATGAGGTGGTTTGGGTGATGAGGTGGATATGCTGACTGTATTATATTAGTTAAACCAACTGTCAAAATTAACTTTTTTAACAGATGGGGTGAAATTGGTACATTTATTATATTTCTAGGGTAAAATCGTTTCTAAAAAAACTTTCAGATACTCAATACTCCTAAGAGAAAACTTTCGGAGTAAAATTGGATCTTTAACCTTTTTAAAAACGCTTCAACCTCTCTTTGCCCGGATGTTGTATATATGTTATTAGTGTTTACTCTTTCTTTGTCCTTCGAAGGATTAGGTGTCAGAACTATGCGTGAGTTACTCTCTGTATGTTTGCTTAGATTCTAGGTATGTCTTGGAAGCATGTTGAAGTTTATTTGTGCAATCTACTGTCAAGCATAATAGGATCAGAAAAGATCGAAATACGTGTATGTGTTTGTCTACATACGTACGTACGTATCTTAGATAAGTATTACTCATTTAACTTGAGTTTGTTTCGTGGTTTTTCACTTGAGGAAGTACGTACGTACGTATCTTAGATAAGTATTATTCATTTAACTTGAGTTTGTTTCGTGGTTTTTCACTTGAGGATCCTACCTTCCTTCTTAGCTCTCAGATAGAAGATGCTAGGCTTTACGTATAATTGATCTCGGTTTGTGATTCATCAGTCTTTTTATTCCTCCTGGTTTCACTGGATGGAGAAACTAAATTACAACAGGCCAGGAGAAATAAAATATTCAATTGCAAACATGATCGTTTGACAAAGATTTCAAACTACATTGTTAATCTGAGGCCATCGTTGTTGTTATCGTTTGAAGTCATGGACTCACGGTTTGAAATTTAAAAAATGTAGCAATATTATCTCATACTATCATTTTTTTTTGCCAATTATCTCATACTATCATTAAAATAACTAATGTTGGCCCTTAACATTTTTAATGTTAAAAGGGTGACATAAATCCATTTTAAAATTTTTTAAACAATCCTGGACTCAAAAGAACTTTCCATACAACAATAATTGGAAATAAAAATTTTTATGATAAATTTACATCTTAATCCCATAATTGATGCGATATTCATTCAAAATCAAGTGCTTCATCCATGGAAAAAACCAATTCTTGTCATGCTTATCGAGGCCAACATTATAAACTAGAACTTTCTCTGGATTTAAGTCAGCGTAACGTTCCCACAACCCATATTGTCTAAGCCTGTCCAAAAAGTTAAAATTGAAATTAGTAAAATAGGAGAAGAAGAAAGCGAGCAATATATATATATATATAATAGATATAGCAGCAGTTATATATATGGTTGTTTTGTTAGTTCGAACTTGTTTCTTGTATGGTTATGGTACAATGTGTTGACGAACTTAGGGTCAGGGCCTTGTACATATAACTCCCCAGCTGAGCGATCTGGGACGCCAATTTCACATGGTAGGACCATTCCTTGGAGGACTACATACAAGTGAACCAAATTGAATGACACCGCCTGCAAGAATCAACCATAACGTTAGGTCTCAAGATTAAGCTAATTAAGAAAACACGTGGTGGTTCGTTTCTTATACCTACATGGTTTGATGGTGATTGTGGCAATCTGTAATCACCAATGAAACCAGCGGGAACCCAGGCATACAAGTTATATTCCCCTGGTATTACGTTTTTTATTTCGAAGTAGCCATTCTCATCAGCTTGAGTCCAGAATTGGTAACCCTGCAAGGGTCACGTAAGCAATATTTTCACCTATTGTCTTGCTGCTTGATCAATTTGTGAAACTCAACTTCAGGATTTGCTCATATTAGTTAGAGTTGAAAAAATGGGCTGAAACATGTTTAAACCTGTTTAAGTGAGAGTTGAACTCACAATCTAGAGTATAAAAAGGAATCAGGTTTAAACGGGTCGACCTTGTAGGGCTCTGGGCTTACCCATTTAGGCCATTTAATTAATTTTTTAATCATTATTTTTCTTTAAATTTCTTTCTATTTTTCCTTACAAGTTTAAAAAAAAGGAGCATTCTATCTTCTAAATCAAACATTAATTTATTTTCTAAAACCTTAGTTTCTAATTACATTTATTCACGTTTTATTTTCAAATTTTATTTCTTATTTTGTTTTTATTTAGATAAGACGTTTTTCCTATTTTTTAAGTCAAACACTTGATTAATTATTTTTCATATATAATTAGCCTTTTTCGAAAACAAAAAAAGCGTTATTTTGTTTCATTAAATTATTTTTTTTATTAATCATATACCTTATAAAAATCTAAAAAGGAAAAACATCGTTGCAACACATTTTTTTCTTACTACTTATTTAAATCATTATTTACTACAATTCTTTAATTACTTTTAAATTTTAAAAGAAATCCTTTTAAATCAAATATTTAATTCTAATTTTTGTGTATGTCATATATTATGTGTATGTGTTTTCACTCATCAAATCCCTTTTCTTCCCAGTTTTTGTGCCAAACTTGTTTTCTTACGTACAAACTATTTTTTAAAAATTAAATTTAGAATTTTATTGTTTTAACTTAACATTTAGACATTTTTTTATCTCTTATTATAAATACGTGACTATTATTATAAGTACAATGATATGGTTATTACTAAAAAAAAGTTTTTATTTACAGGTTGAAAATTTTCCTTCATAAGTCTTTTCTTATATCTATGTATGTACACGAGAAAGGTCATTGTTATTGTTATGGAAATGTGAATGGAGCGGTGGGCGCTAATTCCACGAGATGGGTCCCTTGGAGCTGAAATTAATCAATTATATTGACTCTGACTCCACTTGCGTTCATAATTACTTGCCCTATGGTAGGTTAGTAGGTTGTGCTCTTTACTTTCCCAGACTCCCAGTACTGCTTGGTCCATTTCTATAAGTCAGTAAACGTGTTCGGCTATTATTGAATTGGCTTTAATTATTATTTTTGTGATGAGACTGAATAGACGGTGTACAATTATTTTTTCTTTGTAATACAAGTGGCAAGCAGGGCTTGAAAGACGGTGGACAACTATTGCCACCTATTCAACAGTAACCTCAACAGGAACTTTAACGTGTGACTCAACGTTCTCTCTATGGGCGTGTGAGGAAGTTGGAAATTACAAACGTAGGTCTTGCTTCTCTACAGCTTCCCTGTTCACTTTGACTCTCTGATCCTTCCCTGTCAGACTGTGTGTGTGTATAATTACGAGGCTACGTTGTAATTTCAGGAGACTGTAAGAAAGAAGCTAATTAATCTCCTGAAGTCCCAACTAGAAACCCTTCCAGTGTCTTCCCCAATCCTTCTCCCTCAGAAACCTACTTCTCTGTTACTGCTTTGCAATTCTAGGTGAGTGCTTTTCCTTTCCTTTTATTTAAACGAATCAGTCAGCCAACAAATCTTTTGAAAATAGTTGTCCTTCAAACCAAATGCATACCCGCTATAAATGGAGTCGTGGATTTCCAGAGAAGCATGATCAAGTTTCGAAGTCCCAAACAATAATCTTTTCCAATTTTTCTGTTGATTAAAACTTTTTAAATAACTTTTATATAAAGCTGTTTTTCTGAAAAATCCACTAACCAGGTTTGATCTTAGATCATTAATCTATAATTGTAATATGAAAACAATTTTTCTTTTTAAAAACCATTCTCTATGATCTTCTACTTGCATTAACTCATTGATCTCTATTCGTTATCCGTCAATGATAACATTTACCTGCATCTTGTGGTGGGATATTCCTTCGTAGTCACATTCAGTCTCATATCCACTATATACATAATTGATACGTATATATACATATAACCCTCTAAGCCATCCATGCTCAACTCAGAATAAAACCTTAACTACTATTTAAACAAAAATTGTATGTAAAGGGGTTCTTTCATCTTCTTCGTTATCCTTCATTTTTAGCTTCTATGTCTCTTTAGTCACCATTTCAGTGCCTCTTAAGCTACCAGCTTCAGCTGTATTTTGTGGAAAGGGAAGGTGAGATTTGAAAATCCCCGTAGAACCCATATTTTATCCTATAGTTATATATAAAAATTCACAATCATGCAAAACTAAACCGCATTCTTACACAGCAACAATACACATCATAAGATCTTGCCTCAACAGCTTTACACATCACATGATCATGGACAGATATCAACTTGCGTAACACGCAATTAGCTCGGGAAACTATCCCATAGGACCAAGCAAGTATAGTACAATCGTTCTTCTAGCATGTCACAGCACGCATAATAAATATGACACAAAAAACATGCAGAATTAAATATATAAGAATAAGATAAAAAAGGATTTATACCTGTATCTCTTTGTTTACCGTTACCTTCTTCGGCAATCCCTTTTCCAAACCTTATGGGGTGCTCAAACAGATGTCGAATCCTAAAATAGACACGTATAATTTTACGTTAATTATACGTTCAACGAGTCTTATTTAACTCATCTTTCTTTTCTAACCCCACTTTTACCTCTTTATGTTAATTCTATTTCCTTGGCAATTGAACTTTTCAATAACTTTCAAAAATTATAACTTATCTACTTTTACTTCAATATTCTTGCCACTTCACAATTTCTTAACCATCTTAATCAAATAGTGGCAATATTGAATTCAAATATTTCACAACTAATTAGCATATGGATCTTTAATTAATTAAGTTTCTAGCTAATTCCCAATAACAATCGCAACATCATTATTTTTAACAATCGCAACATCATTATTCTTAACACTAAATCTTTATTCATTTAAACATTCAAACTTCATTTGATTCTTTCCAAACAGTGCATGAAATTCTGGACCTCACACCATTTCTTCAAAGCAAATCTGAAATTTGAAATTTAACACTATGAAGATTTCAAAATACAGTTCTCAGCTCAGCTTGCAAGTTTGCTTATGCTTAAAAGGTTTAACTTCATTTATAACTCATTTTAAAGTGTTCTAAACTTAATTCCAGATTGTAAGAGGGCCCAAGCAATATGTATACACACACCAAATATACATGCGTGCATATATAAATCCAAAACCTTTAACCAATAATAAATCCTCAACTCCAATTTGTGGATTGCACGCACACACCCTTACTTCTTCTTTGATTCCCACAATATACGCATGTATGTGTATTAAAGTTTCAGATCTCACTTTCACATATATACACACTCGCACATGAGTGGGACCAATATTTGAATTCACTTAACACCACAAACTTATCCTCAATTCCATATCAAGTGTGTGCGTGTGTTTACACCCAAATTCCAGATTTCAAATGCACACATATGTATATAAACACTGACACGCATTAATGTATATATATTTCTAGATTTCCAACACTTTTTCCAGATTTCAAATGCATATATATACATACACTGACATGCATACATGTAGATGAGTTTGTTTGGTAAACACTTAAAAAACAATTTTACGCAAGTCGAGATAAAATATCTCTCGTATACTTCTCTCGTATTTTCAGATTTCCAACACTTTTTCCAGCCCCCTTCTTGGAAATCAAGAGCTTTTGTTTCAGTTACCCCAATACAGAGATCGCATGCATAGTGAACGCAATTATTCAAACCTCAGCTCGGATGAAGAACAGTATGCGCACTGGAAAAAAAAGCAGCTCAAATGCTAAACACTTTCATTATCAAACAGAAAACTATAGCTCAGAAAATCCATTCTTCGGTGAAACAGGGAAACTGTTCGCATCACAAGTGTATAGGTCACTTCAAGTAATAAAGTAATAAATAGAGTATTATTCCCACGGGGATTTAGTTCCAAAACCCAGTTAAGCAATAATTATATCACTTTCACCTAAATTGAGTGATACAAATTGATAACTCTTCAATTTTTAATATATTTGAGATATATTTTTGATATGTTTGGAGAGTTATCAATATAATTTTAAAAGATTCAGAGTTTAAAATAACAAATATATCAAATGGTGAAATATCTTAGAAATTCACTAAATCATAACTAATAATAAGAATAATTTAATTTTTTTATGAATTTTTTTTATTTTTTTTATTCTGTTTTCTTTTATTTTTTTAGGAAGGGAAAAAGAAAAATTAAAAGAATAAAAAAAAAGAAACTAAAAAAAAGGGAGGGAGCAATGACGGTTTTTGATGGGCAAGTGAAGCAATATATATATATATATGGGAAGGAGGCTACAGCCTACAGCAGAGGACGCAACATACACGCACATTGATCCATCCATATCATCCACGCACACATTCAAAGAGCCATATCCACGCACACATCCATTGAACACACGTACGAGCGCCCAGCAAACACACACCCAGCGAGCGAACGGAGAGCTAAGATTCATAAAAGATAAAGAAGGGATCAGGAGAGAAGGCGTAGGCAATCAGAAGTTCATCATCATCATCAGATTTGTCTTTTCTTTATTTTCTTCCTTTTTTTAATGCTTTTCTTGAATCTTGTTATTATTATTATGAATTTGATTTAAGCCATGTGTGGTTAATTCTTTTCAAACTTAAAGTAGCTATGAACTGGTTTAAAGATTTTAGTATGTTTGAACTATTTATCTATGTTTAATTTTAATTGTATTTATTCAGTTTAAATTTATTGTCTACTTAGTGTCTGATCAATATTAAGTATGAATATAGAGAATTTAGATTAACCTTGGGAGAGGGATCTATATTGGACCTTTAAACTGGATAATGTGATATTAGAATTTATTTTAATTTGCCTTTATGATAGGAATATACCTACGGAACTTACATAATCAAATTAGAGTGAAATAATTCTAGTTAATGCCTCTTGAATAATTTTATAAAGAATAATATTTTTATTTGAGAGAGTGTTGTAGATGATCGGGAGATACTACAACTATTTAAACTCTAGATTAACAAATTAAAACTTAGAAATATTTATTTGGGTAAAAACATGCTATAAAACTTAAAGAATGGATTAGCCAATCTAGGTTGCTTGTGTCAATTAATAGTTTCTAACTTTTTAGAATTAATATTTTAATTTAATTGAATTTATATTTTCATTATCGTATTTTGATTCACTCAATTTAAGCAAAAATTAGATTTTTAGTGCCTATTCACCTACTAAATTGAGTCTCTGTGGGATCGACCTTGATTTACCGTATATTATTTTCACGACCCCTTACACTTGCTGTGCATAATAAATTTTGGTAGCATCACAAATATTAAGAGTGGATGAAAACTATTTTTAAACATAAAAAAAATTATAAACAAGTTATTCATGGACTTCAAGGATAAGATGTGAACTATGATTATTTATCCCCCTTGTATTTCATAACATTCCATTAACCTCCTCTCAAATATGCTTTCAATGAAAAATATGCTAGTTTAGGATTCAAAAAGTACTTATAAAAGCTCTCTCAAGTCAAAAACAAGTGTTTAATTCCATTAATTGTTCAATCTCTTGTTACAATTAATAAAACCCAATTTTTATGTTCCAATTCTAATTTGACTATGCAAGGTTGTCAAGTATATCTCTATCTTACCAACAAAACCATCTATTCATCATGCAAACTTCAAGTTCTTGCACAATTGTACTCAAGTTCTATGCTCAATCTAGCCCTCTCAAGCATCAATCAAGTGAACCTAACAACTTATTGGTGGCCAATCAACAAGAGGTATTAAGAGAAGAGTACAATGAACACACACACATCATTAATCATAAAAAGAGAGGAGAAATTTAGTGTTAATCCATACAAGGGTTCAAAATAATCATAGAGAAAAGTATTTAGCCACTCATGTTCAACAAACCCATGAGAAAATACATATATCAACCCAATATTGAATCAAGAGTAGAGAAGGAAAGATGGAGAGGAAAAACCAAGAAAATAAGCTCAAATATCTTTAAATCTTCAAAACCTAGCTCAATCTCCACCAAGAAACAAGCTCTAGCACAGCAAAATAAACCCAAATGCTCCCCAAATGTCCAGAATGTTGGGCTCCATCGGTTTCTTGCCTTAAAAACCTAAAAAATATGAGTTTTTGCTCTTTACTTGTGCTGTGCGTTTTGCTGTTAAAACTAGGCCGCAGCAGAATTGTTTTGAACTGTAGTAAAGTTTGCCTCTAGTTGAAAGTGTGCTGTAGCTCAGATAAAGTGCGTCGCAACTCATTTTACCTCTGGAAAATTATCTCTTCCACATTGAATGATGCATTCTACCCAAAAATTGACCTCCATTTCTTCCTCTTTGATTTTCTAATGTGCTTTAGAATTAACTTTGGTTTCCACATGTCTTTCAAGTATTTCCAAGTGGCCTGAAATATATTATTCTTCTATCAAAATATACTTTACCAAAGGATAAATTCTATAAGCACATAATCAATAAGAATGAGAGTCAAAATGTCCATATATATATTAAATAGTGTATAAAACATTAGAAAATATGTTGAAATAACATGAAATTCTAGAGGTTAAGAAAAACCTAACACTGATGAAATAGAAGTCCATTTCCATAAACTTAATAACTCGAACAAAACATCACATACACAACTGATTTAGCTTGAGGAGATTCTAATATTAACATGCATTGAGTTAATAAGTGATATTGCTTCGTTTTACCTCTAATTTCTCTACTATTCATAGCTTAGAACCCATCCCCAAATCGCAAACCAGAGACGGAAATGGAGGAGCAAGCTTGCTTGAGCTGAATATCGTGGTTGCATACGTTTTTCCGGCGCCTTCCTCCAGTGAAGCCTTGCCATTACTCTTTCACTCTGTCGCCTCTGCGTTCTGTTTCTCCATTCGTGTTTGGGACTGATGGGAACGAAGGAGATGAATGAATAAATGAAACCGAGCTGAAGGCTTTGAAGGACTCTTTATATATATATATCACAGTCACGTTTAAAAAGAACTCAACCACATGTGTGGCATGCATAATAATTTCTTTTTTTTTTATCTATTGAAATAAGATATTTCAATGGGCAACTTTTTCCCCTAAATTTGACCCTCAATAAATAGACTAATTATTTCCATGAATTTTGGGAAATTTCACTTTTTTTTTTCTAATTTTCTTAAAACACTTTTAACCCAAAAAATTATTTATTATAGTCCAAAATTTTTTGTAATTTACCTAAAGCTTTAATTACATTTCATAATATATTTGTTAAATTTCGGGTTGTTACAAAAGCCTATAAAAAAGCACTTCTAACAGCCCAAACCATATAATCATTGCCAAACATCCACTTTTTATGCAAAATAGCTTCTGTGCAAAACTCCAAACTATGGTTTTGAAAAAGCTGAGGCCAATTGCTTTTTTTGGTGGTTGCTGTCACATCAAACGAAAATACCCTTGGCTTCTCTTTTCTTCCCCTTCTCTCCATTTTCTAAATTTCATTTTTAACATTGGCCAAAAAAAAAAATTCTCATTAAGCGAGGGGATGAATTACATATTTTAATCTAAAATATCTTACTTTCAATAATACATCTTTACCTACAAAAAAAAATTAATTAATTATTAAATTAGATATTTTAATCTAAAATATCTTTTTTTTTAAAAAATAATTACTAATTAAAAATAATTTTGGTCACTAAAACTTATTAATTCTTATATTTTTAGGCTATTTTATCATATTACAGGATTGACAATGTTATAATTTTATTTTTCTTAGATAAATTTAATTTACTTAGTTATTATAAAATTTACTCACATTTTCTTCTTAATTAATACATTGATCATATCTGGGTAAGAAAAAAATACATTGATCATATATGTTATTTAAACTTTAAATAAAAATATAAATTGAATTTTCTTTTTATATAATTATTACATTATTTTTGTCCTTTTTGGTAACTTCATATCAAAAAAGTTATTCTCATGAGTCATAACAACCATCCAAACACTTTCTTTTTTTTTTAAAATCACTTTTTTATAAAATTTATTTTACTCAAAATTTATTCTTTAAAATTACTTTTACGTAAACTGAAATAAAATATATTTTTCAGAAGCTAATCCAAATACCTTATATTCCGTTCAGTGCACCAAATGGGTCATTAATGTATAAAAGCTTCAAACTTTTGATGAGAGTGTCTAGATCATATGTGTTATTAAGGGGCTTATTATATGTTTGCTCTTTTTTTCATTGATAGGATTGTGTATAAAAATAGTATGCATTGCTTGCGTTTTGTAATAATTTGGGTTAGATACCAGCGTAAGACTCGGAAGTTTGTGTCGTATAATCTTCTCATATATATATATATATATATAAAATCATGAAACAACTGCACAGAAAGTGACCTTCCAACGCATTTTTTAAAACCGGTGAGGTGAAGTTAAGAGAAGGCAAAAATTTGTAGCTTTTTTAAAAAGCCCTGTTGAAATTTATGTGGTTACGAACTTAATTACCGGCAAGATTTGAGATCGAAATTACTCCTCTCGATGCTGATTTCATTGTTGATGCCTACTCCTCTCAACGGAAGAAACTACAAAGATCAAACGAACTACGGCAAAAGCAACGACGCAAACAACTCCTCTTGACGGCATAGGTAAACATTTCAGAGGCATTTTTATATGATCCATTGGCGCACCATACATGATTAAGTATACTGAGCACGCTGATTTATCATTTCTATATTTTAAAAGTCTTTTGGTGTGTATATGTGTGGAAGGTTATTGTTAGGGAAATGTGAATGGAGTGGGTGCCTCCGAATTGAAATTGTATTAACTCAGTCCCCACTTGCTTTAATAATTGCCGCAAGGTAGGTCTTGCTCTTTAATTGAATAATAATTTCCCAGTACTATATGGTCCTTCTGTGTCTGTAAGCGTGTTTGGTTATTATTGAATTGGTTTTTATTTTTGTAATGCGACTGAATGGACAGTGTACAATGATTGACCGTGTCTCAAGTCTCAACTTTGCTTTCAACACATTGTTAGAAATTTTTAAAATAAAGAGATGTATTAAATAAAGAGATGTATTTTTTCAAAGGAAGAGATGCAATGCCCTTAGAAAATAACTACTATTTGTTTGAAGGGTTGTGTTGGGAGTTATAATTATAAAATAACTACCATTTGTTTGAAGGGTTGTGTAGGGAGTCATAATTCTAAAGTCATGTATCCCTACATGTATAAAGGTGTAACTCTTCTTTGAAAAGTCATTGGTTGTGACTTTTTAATGAAGTGGTATGGTTGTGACTTTTCCATGAAAAGACATTACTTCAAAAGGTACCACTTCACGACATCTCTTACTTCAAAAGGTACCACTTCAAGACATCTCTTACTTCAAAAGGTACCTCTTCAAGACATCTCTTACTTCAAAAGGTACCACTTCAAGGCATCTCTCTACACTCTATAAATACCCTCCCCATCACTCCATTTGGATACACACAATTTTCACACAACAAGATCAAACTCATTGTCTTTCTCTTTGAGTGCACACATAGAAAAAGCCAAACTATCACTTTGTAAAAGTCTTTGTTGTCTTGGCTTGAGTCTTGGGAGTGCAATCCATACTCAAGGGTCTCTATTGTATCCTGCAGGAAATTCACCGGTATACCCAACTTGCCCCCTGTAAAATAGGAATAGGTGGGGGCGAATTAAGCCTAAAGGAAAGTGTTGCCCACGCCTTGGAGACTTCGTGCACAACTTTCTTCTACATCTCTTCTTGTACTTTTCAGAGAGCCATTCCCACCAACAGTCTTTAGGCTTAATACAAATACAAATGGCTTCTTTAAAGGAGTTGACTACAAATTTCGTGAAGTTAGAAAAGTTTGAAGGAGGCAATTTCTTAAGATGGCAGAGGAAGATGAAGTTTTTTCTTACAACTCTGAATGTGGCTTATGTCCTCACCACTTCCAAGCCGCAAGAACGAGAAAATGAAACTATTGCTGATATCAGAGAGAGACAAAAATGGGAGAATGATGATTTCATCTGCACCGGACATATCCTAAATGGGCTCTGCGACGCTTTGTTTGATGTTTTTCAAGATTCAGTGCCTGTAAAGGATCTGTGGGACAAACTTGAGACAAGGTACATGCAGGAAGACGCAACAAGTAAGAAGTTTCTTGTTTCTCGTTTCAATAACTATAAAATGATTGATGGAAAATCTGTCATGGAACAATTGCATGAGGTAGAACATATTTTGAATAATTTTAAGCAACACAAAATGAATATGGATGAATCTATTGTTGTCTCCTCAATCATAGACAAACTTCCTCCTTCTTGGAAAGACTTCAAAAAGAGTCTTAAACACAAGAAAGAAGATATCACTATTGAACAGTTGGGAAACCATCTTCGCTTAGAAGAAGAATATCGAAAGCAAGATGAGGCAAAAGATGCAACTGCTCGTGAGAAAGTCCACATAGTGGAGGAAGG
>QFDD01008590.1:0-12420 GCA_006871305.1 Vachellia collinsii | reverse complement strand
CTAAATTACTTACCCTGAATGTCCACTTCAAAGCCAGTGGACCGCGAAGCAGAAGGCCGAGGGAATCCCTCTTCCCTGGCGATATCCTCATCCTCGAAGTTCTCAGCCGCCTCAACTGAGATATCTAGAAGATCGAAATCTTCGACGCTGAGATATGTGTTGTCAGGATTGGCCTCAGCGCCGCCAGCTTCCGGAAACTCCTGCTCCTCAGGATTGGCCTCAGCGCCACTTCGTTCCGGGATGTCCTCGTGCGGTATCATAGGCTCCTTACCGGGCCTGCGTGTAGGATCGGGACTAGACATCTATAATAAAATAAAAAACATTAAAATAAAGTTAAAAAATAAAAACATAAAAATATTTTAAATAAATTTAAAAAACAATAAAATAAAAGCAAAAGTAATACCTTTTCTTCTCAAGAATAGACTGATTTCTCTATATTTTAATTTCTGAAACTCTTTCGATGTGACGTTTTTGAGAAAATGGAAGTTAAATATATAGAGCTCGGAGTTAGCAGCGGTTTAAACAAAACCGCTGCTAATTAGCAGCGGTTTTCCTTAAACCGCTGCTCAAACCGCTGCAAAAAACGATGGCTTCTCGGAAAGCGCGACATTTAGTAGCGGTTTTTTGTAAAACCGCTGCAAAAAACGATGGCTTCTCGGAAAGCGCGACATTTAGTAGCGGTTTTTTGTAAAACCGCTGCTAAATTGGAGGGAATTCCGTGACGTTTCAAATTTGCATCGGTTTATTTTGCAACGGTTTTAATAACCGCGACTAATTGGTGACCTTTGGAATTTTGCCGCGTTTTTTCCATAAAACCGCTGCAAAATTACGCTGCAATTTTGGCGGGTCATTCCCGCCAAAATTTTGTAGCGGTTTTAAACCGCTACTAAGTACCCGTCGTGGCAAACGCTTTTTTTCCACGGCAAATTTGTTTAGAACCGCTACAATGTATATATTTTGTAGCGGTTTTATAAACCGCTACAAAATAACCGCTACAAATGTCGCTCTTTTTTGTAGTGAATTATGCTACCTCTATCTATTTGGATATTTATTTATGGAGAGATCTTTTATCATCTTATATCTTGAAATACATGAGACTTGTTCCATAGCTATTCAATTGCTGATTCTACATAAAAAAACTGTCAATTTGTACATGTGTTATCCTACGCATCACAGATTCTATATTTCAGAGGATTAAATTCGACAAATTTGAATAATTCTAAATAAACTGTAAAAATAATTTTTTATTCTACAGTACTTGCGTAAATACTTTTACTGCTGATCAGTAGTAACGATTTCTCAAAAGGAAATCTAGTTTTGTAATTCTTCATTTATATTAGTACTTCAAATTTGGGTTTAAACAATTATTGACATCATACTTCAAACATAAGAAATTCTCCTATAAAAGTTGTATATATAAATAGATAAGTGTGGTGAATGAGTGAAAGTGCCATTAGACTAATTCCATGAAGGTGGTCGACATCGAAGATAGAAATTGCTGATGCAGTTTTATAGGTGGGTTTAGATTGTCGCATGGGAAGTTTCTAAAACTCCTATTTTTTGTTTATTTGTTTGTTTGGTTTTCTTTAGTTGAGCCGCGTTGGTATGACAAGTTTACAGTTTGTTACAAGTAATAAAGTGACGAGAAAAGATTGCTGCTATGAGGATTTGTCACGCAAGTCTCTTAATGTTAGTTGACTGCCGATAGGCACTAGATTCCAGGTTGAATTTCACCAAAAAAGAAGAAGAATAATATCGGTAATCTTCATGTTTTTCATTTGTTGAATTGAAACTATACATCTATAATTTATTTATTGTATCTTGCGATGCTATGCTTTATCTCCTGGGTTGATAGGGAAAAGGCTGAACAAGTGGAAATAATTGAAATGAAAGGGGGAAACTCAAAGAACTGAACTTAGGACTTCTCTCACACTACGTTCAGTCTCTCCCCAAACAAGCGAGACTCTTCGACGATGGTCTCTACCGTGCCATAGATATCTATCTCAAGGTATAAGCAAAAGGCACCAATCATTAGGAATGTGATTTTTTTCCCCTTGGTTAAAACTAGATATTGTGATTTTCTATTTGGCATTTTCACAAACACCTTGAAGACACAAATAAATTCAGTCTTGGATTGCTTGCAGGCACACCCATGGATATCAGAAGCGGAGCGCTAAAGGATTTGCGGCTGCTAGACTGTCAGAAGCTGACACTAGAAGCATACACGCACGCAGCGCAGAACGAAAGGCTTCCACTGAGAGAAGTAATCCAAGTGCTGTTCTTCGAGCAGCTTCAGCTCCGGCACGCGGTGTCGGGGTCGTAAGCGGAGGCGGCAATGAAGGACGGGGAGGCGTGGGGGGCTGGGATGGAAGAGGAGGCACATGAGAGGGAGGATAAGGGCACGTGGAGGGACGCAGAGGGAGAATCAGGTGCTGCAGCTGGAATGGATAGCATGAGGACGTGGGTGCACCCGCTGGAGCGGGAGTGCTCGACGATGAACAAAGTGATAGCAAAGATTCACAGCAAGGCGGGCCCACGGAGGCCATCGATGGGGCAAAAGCTCAGCTACAAATTCAAAACGCAGGTTTGTGACTCCCACGAACAAGCTGTGGTCGATACACGCAAAGAGGGATGACCCCATCAACCTCATGCCCATACACGTGAGATTGGATGAAGAAACGATGGTCTCTACGTCGTTCCATTTATTTAGTAGACTACAATTGATTTTAATAGAAATGTAAATAAATATAAATATAAAAATAAAAATAAAGAAATGGATATGGGTTGAAAGCTATATTTGGTATGCTATGAAAAAACTAAAATGTCATTTTAAATTAAAAAATTAAAAATCCTTCGAAACATCACTTCACCTATACGAACCCTTCTTTCCTCCTCTTCCTCCAGTAGCAATGGAATCTGCTTGTTTTCCTCTTCAAAGCCCTTCACCGTCAACACCGACATGACAAAGCTCGAACCAGAATTATCCCATTTTTGCCGCCATGGAAGCTCTAGAATCTTCTAACATTGAATGTGTTCGAGCTTCGGCCTACAAAGTCCTTCACCCTCCACTGTACGTTGAAATTTCATAAACCATCAAGATGAAGCAAAAATCGAAGTTTAGCATAGCACTATTCTTAGATTTATTTAAAAACATGTTTTTCATTAGAACATGAGGAAATCGGTTAACAAGCTGGGAAAATTAAACTAAGTTTGGGGAAGATGCTTGCTATTTCAGATCTGAAGGTTCATGATTTCTGTTGCTGTCGCTTTTTAACTTTTCCAGGAGTATTGACTTTGGGGAAGAAGCTAGCTATTTTTTTGTCCTGTTTGTTCGATGCTGAAATTGCAGGGCAGTCGCCGTCATCAGCACTGTTAGTGGTTTGTGCTCATTGGCGATGGCGGTGGTTGTGCTCGTCGACTATGGGTTATCATGGGGCCTGTGTATGAAGATGGACAAGGAAGAGGGCAAAGTTAGAATTCCATGGAGACTTTTAGAATTCCTAGGCCAGGAAATCATTTTCAACGTTTTTGATTGAATTAACTCCCACGTGGAGTCCAATTCCATGACTGCCAAACAAATTTTGTTATGAAAATGAATTTCATTTTATATCTACCTCCCAATCCCAATGTACTAAACGACCAAAAATCATGGAAACCCAACCTAGATAGCACAGATTACAAAAATGTTTAGAATGGAGAAACTAATGAATCCTATTGCTCAACTGTGGACAATTGTTCTGTTTCTATACTCTATCCTAGGTAATGACACTACAAAAATTTCAAGTCATGAAACAGGATAAAAAAAATATTGTTTTAAAAATAATTTGGGAAAAATATTTGTAATTTGTAATTCTTTTTTTTGTGTGCTGTCACTAACCCGTGATTTAAAAATGATGGTGCAAGAGATATTTGCATGCCAGTTAATTAATGAAAAGGTAATAATCTCAAAGAATAGAGCAAACAAATAGTCTTAAAGAATAGAATTTCACATGGCTGAGTGATTTTTTAGATTTGCATGATGAATGAAAGTAGGACAATAGAACATTTTTGTATTAATTATAGGTGTGCTTATACTTAATGGAAACATATATGAGATACTGTCGAGCACTATATGTGGGCATCTCTCACAGTAAAGATTTAAACCTTAATTTACCTTGTTGTGAGGTACTGATTCCTTCCGCTAGATTCAACATATATTAGTTAGAACAATAGAATTCTGAAACAAGATGAGTGACTGCGTGTTGTTATTACTATTGGATTGGAGAGATGTTGCATGGCAAAGCCTTCAAGCAGTGAAGAATTAGAAGGCAAAAGAGTACGACTGGGGTTGACTGTGGGCCAATTGGGCCTGAGGTATCTATTTCTACGCAACACAGGCCCAACATGCCTCCTTGGCCATGCACTCTATATATCACTATTCACTCCAATGGTTCCCAACCTCACGCTTCTTTAAATATTTGGCCCTCTTAATTGGCAAAAATGTATATGTTTAGTATCTGACAGTGCCTCGAATAAGATTACCTCCAACAGAAAAATACCTATGCTTGAAAAAAATCCTGCCCTCATTGTTGCCTTTGATCCAAGTATATATTCCTCCTCCTTTTTCCCTCATTCTCTGTCTAACTATTTTCCCCATAATTATGAGCATTAGGCCATGGCCATGCCATTTTGAGTTTTTAAGAAAATAGAACTATGCATATCTATACTTTAGTAACTTGATTTTGTTGGATCATGTGTTTATTTAAACGTTACTCTTTTCAGCATTATATATGAATACTTTCAAATATTTTGATTAGATTATATTACTTTAATCATAATAAGTTGATTCTAATTTAACTACGGTTGAACCATTGATTTTTGAATTACTGTCACAGGTCAATTTTTTTGTAATTTTAAATCTAACTAATCTAAATTTATCTTTATGTTTATCAAAAAGTTGCCTATTCTACCCCTTTGAAAGAGGTCAAGCTGTCATATTCAAATAATGGGTTTGGCAGCCTCCTTAAAATTGCGTATAGCCACCCATATGGCAGAGTCAAATTCTCTTAAAGAAGTCATGTTATCCATTGGTTAACACTACTAACAGCCACTGACCAATCATCCTTTACTCAAACATGAAATAAACATATCAACGAGTGAAGAACTATAGATTACGAACCGAACACAATTATGAACTATAGGAATTATGGTCCTGTTAAGTCATTTATGTGTGATCCAGAAGGGAAAAAAATGCATTGCTATTAATTGAAGCATACTGTGGATTATGTTATTAGATGTGTTATTTATGGGTTTGATTTGATCTTTCAGGTTACCTCCAATCCACATTATATCCTGTGCAAAAAAAAAAAAAGTATTAGAGTTGTTGTTTATCTATTAGTTTGTGTTTAACTCTAAACAAGGATTATAAGTGTGTGCGTGTGTGTCTAAATGGGTGGGTTTATATTATCCAATAGAAAATTTATGAATCTCTTATGTTTTCTTTGTTGTGTGGTTTTGTGTATTATTGACTATTCTTTGGAGATAAATACATATCCTTTGAATTTTTTTTTTTTTTAGATTCTTGATCAGCATTGAAAGATTATATGTTAACATTCTTTGCTAAAAAAAAAACTATATGTCAATGTAACATCCTAAATTTTGGGCCTAACAAGCTAAGAATAAAATGGAATTAGCTGATTACTAAGCCTAATTGAGTCAAATGTCTTAAATATGTCGTAAAGAAAATATTGAAGATAATTATTAAAATTATTGGGGAAACAATATGAAATGTTATTTTGGGATTTAAAAGAATTTATAAAGATGCTTAATTCCATAAAAGCGGCCTAAATAATTTTTAGGCAAAATTATGAGAATTAATAACCTATTTTCTAGAATAATTCAATAAAGGGTGTTGAAAATTGTGCCTTAGGGCCAATCATTATACTTTAAATATATTTTAATTATTGAATTGTTCATTTTTTATTATCATAATCTTTGCATATTTTGTTATGATAAATTGTCTTTGGATAAACCATAGAGATTATCCTAAATCTTCATGGCCAATCATCTGCTCGAGAGCAAAGATGAAATAAGCTGTTATGACTTTGAAATGTATGGAGATACTAGTCAAAGTTATAGGCAGTTGTAAGAGTACAAGTTGCTGGACTGATCCACTGTGAGATAGCTCCATAGATTCATGTCATGAGCTTGTCTCACAAACAACTACGTCACTGTGCTCTTTGACTTGAGATCATCATAGATTCCTACATGAGAATCGCTCAGCTTTGACTTAGTCAAAAGTCACTTTTGACCAAGTGATGATAAAGGCTATGTTTAGGCTTAATGGATTCTGTACGAAGAAATGTGAATGGTCAAGATAGAATTTGTCCCTCATATTAGTAGATAAATATTGATAGGCTCCTCGATAAGTGAGTTTAAGAAATGTATAGCCATACAGTAATGGAAAGGTAGTTCTATCTCTTTAGTTAAACTACTTAGGGATCGAAAAAGCAATGGTTGGTAATATGAGGATGACAATCTCCATGCCTCATCCTTGACCAGAATATCATGTGACAAAAGGGACGTGATATAGTTGTATGATAATTTGTATCGGTTTACAGATCCTCATGTGAATTGTGGGCTAGTATAGTCACTAGCCCACTATCAACTTCATATGGGCTTATAGGGTCACACACAAAATGGCCTAACACGAGTTAAAGTGTCCAAATTCATTGAATCAATATTCAATAAATATTATTGGGAGGATATATGTGTGTGTGTGTGTATTAAAATTTATTTTATTTATATATATATATAATATTTTCGTGTGTATATATTACATATATTGATATGTAAATATATTATATACATGATAAAGATGTAATATTTCGGATTTTTTTTGAAAGATATATCTTAGATTTAATTTATAAAGATAAATTAAATCTTGGATTCGGTTTAAAAGATAGAATAAATCTTGAATTTAATTTATAAAGATATATTAAATCTTGATTTAAAAGATAAGATCTTGAATTTAATTTATAAAGATATATTAGATCTTGATCTATCTTGATATTATATTTTATTTAATTTACGGAGATAAATTAAACATTATCCTCTTTTGACTCCTTATCCAAATTAAATAAATTGGTTAAATTATATCTGTTGGATAGATATATATAAACCCATCTTTATTTAATATCACGGATTTTAAGTTTTTGATAAAATTTAAATTTTAAAATAGATATAAGATAGATTTCAAAATTCAAAAGGATAAACTCTAAATGTCTATAAATAGATAGTCAGAGCTCTCCATTATGGATTGATGATCAAAATTTTCGAAAATCAAAAACTTGAGAGAGAAACCGAGAGTGAGAAGGAGATCCAAGAATCGGACTTAGAGGCGTTAGCACGCATTCGTATTGGAAACACCATCGTGTGGATACTGGTAAAGGAAGCTGATCATAGCTGTTGGCCTTTTGAAACCGAGCAAGAGAGGAAAAGAAAACGCTCCAAGAAAAGTACATTTCTTGAACGTGATTTAAAAGTCTTCAATAGAACCTTGGTAGGGATTAAAAAAAATTTTAGTCTTCCGCTGTAGCTTCAAATCCCAACAAAGGGTGAATGTACAAATTTAACAATAAAATTGTATATTAGAGGCAACTGACATCATAGAGAAAACATGTGCATAAATTGTAATTATACCACTACTTTAAGTTGAAGAAAACTACCGTCCAGAGTAGGTTAGACCTCAGCATTGTACTCTTGTCCTTTGTTTCAATATTCGACCAATTGTCCTTTGTTACTTTAGTGTATGTGGGACCCACATATTGTGTACCCTCGTCTTAGCAAATGGCTTAAAATGGGTGGAGATCTATAGGAGAGGATTATGGAATAAGAAGACAAATGGGGAATCAATGGCCATCAAAAGAATGAAAAATTGTTCATGGTTCGCATAGCTTTGCTGAAGATCCCAATGTCGGGATGGACTTGTTTCAGCAACTTGAGAAGTTTTTTTAAAACAATAATTTAAAAATAATATTGTAGGGTCCAAAAGGGTAACGTTGGAATATACAAGTCCACCCTTGATGGATTAGGACCCAAACCCATTTGGATTTTGGTAGAAATAAAAATAGCTAAATAATATTGGTCAATAGAGGTTATCCTCTCTTTTAGTATTTGAATTTTAAATATTGATAACTACCAATACGCATTATATGGGATAATGAAGTCAGTTTTACGATGTGTGGAAAACATAACTCCTGATCAAATTCTCTTGGCTATGGTTTTCTCTACGAATATTCTCTCTTCTTCTCTCCTTTAGTGTATTTGCTGTGTAAAATAATTGGAGTCCGCATTGGTGCTTTGATTCTCGTGTGATACTTAATGAATCTACAGATTCCAGGTACGTCCAAAATCCTTCAGTGGTATCAGAGCCATGTTTTTAATTTCTAGGGCGTGCTTTACTATGCTACACTGTTTTATGCATTTATGGTATAATGCCTTTTTATACATGTTATATATATCATTTGTGCAGAGAGAAGAATGTATATAAACATACGGTAAAATACAAAGAAAATGACATTTCGTTTTTGGGTCATTCAGAGAACCCTCTTTCAATGACAAAAAAATTGGTGTGAACTTGAAGAGCAATTGAAAAGGAACTTTTTGACACCCAAAAACAAGAGAAAATAGTGATGGAAAAGCAGTTATATGCCATGAAAACGGATTTTTTGTTTTTGATATTTGGTCACTGAAAAACAACTTTTTTAGGACACAAAATTAGTCCCATTGTATAGATCTCGAGAAAACAAAGAAAATAACACCAAGAACATTTGAAATGGAGGTCGGACAGTGAAGTTATAGAGGTGGGAAGTTTCTAGGTCTGGCGGACCCAACCTAGTTCATAACCGAGTCACGTTGAAGAAACCTCTTGACACCTAAACGGTGTCGTTTCAACCGTTGATTAAATTTTTTTTTTGAAACTGTACGTTTCAAAATGAGCAAACTAGGTCAATTTCAAAAAAGGGGAAAAAGGGATTGGGCCATTAGTTTCAGCCCAGAATCATTAAAAGATTAAAAAAAAGGGAAAAATGGATTGGGCCATCAGTTTTTGCCCAAATATTTGAAAAAAAATATGGGCCACATTTTTTAGACCAACTGGAAAAGAAAAATGGGCCAAAAATGTCTGGGCCCAATGGGCTTGCTTCGTTGTTTCATTTTTTAGAATTTTTTTCCTACCCCTTCTCCTTCTCAAGGTGCATAAGGGTGCATTTGAACTCAAAATAAGGCTCTGTTTGTTTCTAAAAATGCCTAAATTCAAGAGCTTCATTTTGACGTATTATTGGTATATTTTAGAGCTTAATTGAAGCTATTTGAGAGTCTTCTAATACTATGCTTTATTATTTTTACACATTTAAAAATGACAAAATATATATAATTATTAGTAATATTTTTATTTGGGATAAATGTGAATTTTAAGAGTTTTAAAAACACAGCCAAGGATTTATTTTTTCCTTTTGAATGTGGTCATGTGGAAGAACTTAAACTTGAGTATGAACTAAATAGTGGTAATTCATAAGGAATAAGTTATTGGCCACATCCCCTAAGCTTGAATCCATAATAATAATAATAATAATAATAATAATAATAATAATAATAATAATAATAATAATAATAATAATAATAATAATTATAAGGAATCCAATTTTTCATTTGTTTGAACATGAGAGTCCAAGAGATAACCCAGAAAGAGAAGATCCTAAAGAGGATCAAGAGGAAAATGATTCAAAGTAAGGTTCATTTAATCTTGAAATTGTATAGGAGGTGAAATTGAATGATCAAATACTAAAGAGGTAGGATTTGATCAAGGGGTTCTAAAATAAATAAATCCCAACATCAGAATCTTGAATCAATGTGATATTTAAGGAAAGATGCATCTCAAGTGCAAAATAAGCAACCCATCTCGTGAGAAGAAAAAGAAAACTAAGCCCAATTCAACCACCTACATTTGAAACTATAAAAGATTTGAGAGCAAATGATAGAAATGTTTATGTGAAGAAGCAAAGTTACATAAGACATTTGAAATATTTCTATAAGGAAATAGAAAATTTTAATAAATTGTTGAGATAATATAGGATTACTTCTTTCATGTTGTTTAGGAATATGAGATTCCTACTAAATTTTGTTAAACAATGGTCATAGAGAACCTGTCAAGCTTGGGTTTAAGAAGCATAAATACTTAACCCTTTAAAGGTTAGTTTGACTGAAACTGAGCCAAACAAAATTAAATAAACTAAAAATTTGATGAAACAATTATATTGTCTTAATTCCCGAATGATAAGACATTATTAAAATAATAAAATGAGATACATGAAGAGGTGAATATCAAAAACTGTTTTTGAGTGGGAGCTCTTAGAAATTGAGTCTTCTAAGAGTGTTATATGCTCTAAGTGGGAGCTGATTTTATATGCTTTATCTAAGTGGGAGCTTTTAGAAAAGAAACTTTCTAAAATTCACAATAGAGCATTTTATTTGTGGTACTTGTATAAATTTCTTGATAGATAATAGTAGCATTGTTGAAATCTATGTGATGGGAGGTACAAACGCATTCTCCTGATCCTAAACCCATTGATATTATTATTGCTCTAGTCAAGAATAATACAAGTACATGATGTTGTATACTTCAATGTGATATATGTTAAATATGTTCTTGGTTTAACATCAAAGATGAACAACCCCATATGTGGGATGATTTTGGTAATTAAGCCAAGAATGGTTACCAAGAACAAGAATGCAATAACTAAACTTAATGGGGACAATAATGATATCTGGCATTGTAATGTCTCATATAAGTACATGGAAGATGTAGTCAAACCATTAACCAAGGGTCATGGTAGTGTTAGAGCTGAGGAGTCAACTTAGCATAGCAAACTTTATGAGACCTATATGGCCAAAAGATGAAAATGACACAAACACATATTACCTTAAAAAGTGCTATCACAAATAAATAAATAAAGGAAAATTAAGAGGTACCTTTATTGCAAAGCATGTAACGTAAACAATTAAGGTTAAATACCTCCTATTACATAATATCTATGTGAGATTACCAACATGTCAAGGGATAGAAAGAACTTGATCATGCATATTGAAATGAACAACAAGTGTTGGCTGTTCATTGAGACGCTTCTTTTCAATTTGAAACTCATGAAAGTCAATTTAACCCACAATAATGCACAAAAAGAATTTGGAGCTTGGAAATGAATGTCCAAAGCATTATAAATCCTTTGAACGAAGAGTTTCACTTATGGAGTATGTCCTTCACATTTTCACACTATAAGCCTAAATTCAAGAAAGGTAATACACTCTTTAAAAAGAGTACATAGAAAGGCAAGAAGAAGAATGTTAATATAAGAAAGGTTAAAGTCTTTACTTCCCAAATAATTAACCATGTTGTGAAGGATCATTCTGTGAAAACAAGTGTGTTAATACTCAAGCTCCATGTGTTGAGATAATGTTTTGATGATGCCAAATATGTTTTTGAAATTGTGTTTGAATTGTTTGTTTTCAAAAAGATTTTTGAAAAGTTCGAGTTTTAATGGAATGTTTGAGAGAACTCGAGTTTGATGTTTTAGAACTCGAGTTGTAGTGTTTTAAAGTGTGTTCAAAATCTCAAACTTTCAAGAGAACTCAAGTTTTGATTCGAGTTATCTCAAAACTCGAGTTCTGGATTTTAAAACTCGAGTTTCGTGTGTTGAATAAGCTTCAGAATTACAAAACTCTCTTTAGAACTCGAGTCTGAATAAAAGTTTTGATAGAACTCGAGTTTCATGTTTTAGAACTTGAGTTTCGGGCTTTAGAAAAGTTTTAGAAATACAAAACTCTTTACAGAACTCGAGTTGAAGTAAAAGTTTTGAAGGAACTCGAGTTTTGCATTTTAAAACTCGAGTTTCGAATGTTGGAAGTGTTTTGGAAAAACCGAACTCTCAGAGAAAACTCAAGTTATGTTGGAAGTTTTAACAGAACTCGAGTTTCATTTGGAGAACTCGAGTTTCGGGCTTTAAAACTATGTTGAAAAACAAAACTTCCATTCAGAACTCGAGTTACATTAAAAGTTTTGATGGAACTCGAGTTATGGATAACAGAACTCGAGTTTCGAAGAGAGAGAAACACAACTTCCTTTCAAAACTTGAAGTTTCGGTGAAAGTTTTGGTAGAACTCGAGTTTGGTTTAACAGAACTCGAGTTTCGAAGAAAGAGAAACTCATCTAAGCGAAAGCTCTCACAGAACTCGAGTTTCAGGATTACAGAACTCGAGTTTCGGGCAGAGAAAAATTTCTGAACTTCCAAACTTCTTTCCAAACTTGAAGTTTCGCTTAGAGTTTTCATAGAACTCGAGTTTGGTGAGCCAGAACTCGAGTTTCGAGAGACAAACTTGTTTTAAACT
>QFDD01008589.1:0-12509 GCA_006871305.1 Vachellia collinsii | reverse complement strand
AATCTGAAACTATGAAATAACAGAGAAGGACCTGGAATTTGAATAATGCCAGAGAAGGACCAACGCGTACAGCACACCGTTTTTTCTTCCGCATCAGTTTTTTTAAGGGTTCCTTATCAGTTCCAGAAGCAGTAGCGACGCAGGGGGACTCATCTTCGAACAGCAGCAGCGGCGCACCAAAAAAAAAGCCCTCTTCTTCATCCATTTCTCATCAATCTATCCATCATTCCTCCAATCTTCCACACACAAATCCATCACCATTGTCACCATCTCCTGGATCTTTTATTTTTCACTCTCTGCACACCCACAGATCCCAAACGCACAGCCAGCAGCAGCCCACATCTGCAGAAGTTCTTCACCATTTTTCATCTTCACCACACCACCTTCACTTTCCATCTCTGTGAGGGGTTGACCCTTGTCTTTTGAGAGTTTCCGGTGAGAATCCATGGGAGAAGAAGTTAGTTTACAATCTAGGTAACCAGTGTCTTCAAGCAATTTCAAGGCAAATTTTTGTTGAGATAAAAGGATGCCTTCTTTAGATCTAGCTAACTCTAAACCCAAAAAATGACGAAGCTCACCAAGATCTTTGATGGTAAAGTCAGCATCTAAACATTGTTTGACAAATGTGATATCAGATAAATCATTTCCATCAAGGACTAAATCATCAACATAAACTAATATAACAGTGAATGAAGAAGGGGATGCTTTAAAAAATAAGAATGATCAGAAGTAGATTGTGTGTAACCATAAGAAATAAGTGCAGTAGAGAGTTTAGAATACCATTGCCTACTAGCTTGCTTCAAACCATAGAGGGATTTTTGAAGCTTACAGACCATATTAGGAGAAGGAGCTGTGAAACCTTTAGGAAGCTACATATAGACTTCTTCAAGTAAATCACCATGAAGGAATGTATTATTGACATCTAATTGGTGTAAAAACCAATTTTTAGCAGCATCTGTGGAAAGAAGTAAACGAAGAGTAGTCATTTTTGCTACGGGTGAGAATGTATCAAAATAATCAATGCCTTTTATTTGTGTATAACATTTGGCTACAACTCTAGCCTTGTGTCTTTCAATCTCACCATTGGCTTTGAATTTAGTCTTATACACCCATTTTCATTCAATAGGGTTCTTACTAGGTGATAAAGTAGTTAAAACCCAAGTATAATTATGTTCAAGGGATTGAATTTCTACTCTCATTGCATCCTTCCAAACTAAATATTTAACAGCTTGATTATATGTCTTACGATCAGGAAGAGAGGAAACTGATAAAGAAAAAAGTTTATATGAAGGAGCAAGAGAAGAATAGGATAGAAATAAGGATAAAGGGTATCTAGGACAACCTTTATGTGATGATTGGTCAGCAGTAGCGATAAGAGTACAATGATAATCCTGCAGATATGAGGGAGGCTTATGTGTTCTAGTGGAGTGATGAATTGGTTTAGGAGAAGATAAAGTATGTGGGTTTGTGAGATGGGAAGGAGGTTCACTGGAAGAAGAAGGAGATATATTGACATTTATGGGAATAGGCAAAGGTTGAATGGTAGGCTCGGTTGAAGCAATGGGGGATGATAATATGGGTAAGAAGGTTCATTAGAAAGATAAAATGGAAATAACATCATCCAAGAAATCAGGAAGAATGGTAGGTTTCGATGGAGGAGGAGAGGAAGACAACGGATTAGTGCCACTATCAAGTTTAAATGGAAAAACCAGTTTATGAAAAATGACATCTCTTGATAAAAAATTTTATTAGCGATTAATCTAATAAAATGTATGCCTTTGACCCAAAGAGAAATCCTAGGAAAACACATTTTCTGGATCTAGGATCTAGTTTTGTTCGATGATAGATGAGTGTAGTAGCAAAGTATAAGGACCTATAAACCTTAAAATCAGAATAAGTAGGTGTAACACAATGTAATTTCTCAAAGGGTGTAGAATTATAAAGGACGGGGGATTGGAATCTGTTGATTGTGAAAGTAGCATGCATGACAACAAAAGACCATTAATGAATGGGAATATTGGATTGAAAAAGTAAGACTTTAGCAACATTAAGAATATGTCAGTACTTGCGTTCGACAATACCATTTTGCTAAGGTGTCTCAACACATGATTTTTGATGTAAAATTCCTTTTGAAACTTAGTATTCAGGCATGGAAAATTCTTGTCCATTATTAGAATGCAGCTTTTTAACAATAGTAGAAAATTGAGTTTCAACAAGGGCAAAGAAGTTTTAAATTTGAATCCTTACATCATATTTAAGATTTAACAAGAAAATCCAATTATAACAAGAATATTCATCAACAATTATAAGAAAGTATATGTGACCTTGGATAGAGGGAATTGAAAAGGGGCCCCAAATATCCACATGAATGAGTTCATAAATGTTATTGCTGAAACTAGAACTTACAGGAGAAAAACAAGATGCTTCTATTTTACAGAATGACAGGTGTCACAAGGAAGGGAATGGGGAATACAAGATATGTTAAGGATTTGTTTACTCAAAATTGATAAGGTTGAGTTGGAGAGGTGACCCAATCTAAGATGCCAAAATGTGAAGGTAGATGTTGTGGCAACCATGTGAACTTGGGATTGATCAGAAGAGGATAGCATATATGCATTCAGAAAACAAAGCCCTTTAAAGACTTTAGCTATGCCAATTATTAGTACAAGTTGGAGCAAGTGTATCTAACAACTATGAGAATAGAAAGTTAGAAAATAATGGAGAGATTTTGTGATATGAGACACTGAGATAATATTGAACGTAAAGTGAGGAATGCATAGAACATTGTGTAGAATTATGGTGGAAGAAAGGACCACAGTTCCATAATGAAATGCAATAGTGTTATGAAAGACTTATAGAACTAGGAGATATCGGTTGGTAAGAGAAAAATAAAGCTAAAGAACAGTAAACATGATCAGTGGCTCTAGAATCAATGATCCACTTGTCAAGATTAATAAAGGGACTAGAATGAGCACCTATTACTGCAGCGGAAAAATGGTTAATGGCAACAAAAGAGGAAGCTTATGATAGGTTCAATAAAGTGAAGAGGCGTTGGTATTGTTCAGCAGAGAGTTGAGGCAAGACAGAAGTTGTTGATGAAGTCTTAGATGGAGGAGGATGCTGAGAATTATGATGCTCTTGAAGATAGTCAAAGGCCTGAGTTGAAAAATTATACATCGTGGTTGAAGAAGAACCCACTTGGAACTTAAAACTTGATGGAAAGCCATGCTTTCGATAGCATGTTTCTTCAATGTGGCGAGGCTTGCCACAAAATGATAGTGCTTGGCATTGCCCATTTGTGGAGCAAAGGAGGTAGGAGTAGAGCGATAACCTTTTGCAAGCAAAATCTTAGGATACGATGTGGTGTGAAACTCACATTCTTGTTGAATAACAAAAAAAAACATGATTAATTAAGGAAGCTGATCTAAGAGCATAATCTGAGATTTGACTGAGGTAAATTGCTCATTCATCCTTTGGAAAAGCGGATCACATAGTCCTCTTCTCTATGTGTGGCAGCAATACCAAAGGATCCACAAGCACAAGGTTTAAGTGGATTAAAATACCCATGCCAATTTTACAAAACTCCATTGTTACCCCTCTCACCATTTCCACTCTCAACGTCGTCCTCTGCTTGTTATGCTTGCCTTCATCCTTTGCTCAAACTCATTCAATAGAACACTTTCTTGCCTTCGATCTTGCCAAAACGATGTAGCTGCGAAGCTATTTGTTGTATCTTTTCAGCTATTGGCATCTTCGTCCCTTACCTATACAGTTCTTCAAGCACCAGTAACAATGCCAGCGTTGGACTCCACCTCGAGCTTTGCTGAGATTACCCATGCAACCTTCTACTGTTACTTGCTCCTTGATCTCCTTAACACACATCCACAAAGTATAAATCCTTGAACTTGAAAAAAAAATGAAACCTTACAGTTTTTTATAAAATAATATATATATTATTTAATGAGATTCATTTCTTTTTAAATCATTTTTCACCAAAAGTCACTTTCTAACATTTATCCAAATAAGTTTTCATTTTCACAAAAAGTCACTTTTCCAATATTATGAACAAAAGAAAAAAAAGTATAAATAAAATGATAAGGATATAACTGTCAATTTAGAATTTACTCCCCTCACCTCCCCTTTTGAACCAAACAATAATTATTAAAATATCTCTCCTACCCTCACCTCCTTTTAAGTTAAATAAAGCTCATAACATCTCCTCTCCTAATCTTACCTACCTTTAATTAACCCTATCTCCCTTCCTCTACTTTGAACCAAACATGGCCTTAGGGAAACAATGGTTTGCAACATAACCCCGTCCAGGAGACATGTGCCCAACACAAAATTTTGAAATTAACAAATGGGCAGTGATACAACATCATCAAAATGAGCAAACTGATTCAAAAAGTACGCAAAGCCTAAATACATGGCAATATATCTATACATCTATCATATGAATGTCTTAAAAAGAGGAGGCCTTACAACATAATGACACAACACTAGACCTCTGGCTCTTTACCTTCCCGTCTACTAGTACTAGGGCCCTCTCCTGAAAAATGTTAAAACCACGAGATGAGACACAAAGTTCCAGTAACCAAGAAATAATCCAACAAATATGCATGCAAGGTTATAAGAGGTGAATCATGGATAAGTTCATCAAAATTATATCACCAAATAACTAACCAAAAAGAGGATTTGATCCACAATTAAATACCAAACTTAGTAAGATACATTAAACAAAGGAGTTGGTAGGTTAACAAAATCCCAAACGAATTAGTCATTATCCAAATGTCAGTCAATCATAGGATATCACATATTATACACAATTCCCTCTACCAAACTCCTCCTTATATCACCTAATATGGACTCTAAGCTATGATGATTGAAAACCTGGCCAAAGTCACCATCATTATGAGGTTATAATCCCCCTTCCTAGCCACTTACAACTGGGTCTAAGACTTATGAGAGTTGACCATTCTGAAAGCCATCCACAACTAGGTCTAAGACTTGAAATGTCTAACATAATGTCAACCACTATAATCAATAGTGGAGATTGTTGTCATGGACTTTAAGATTGACCAAATATACATCTTCCCAATCTCCATCACAAACCAAACCCCAACAACATAGTCACCACCCTTCTACAAGACATACATCCATATGCTCATTGCCCATCATATTCTCATTTATAAAGTAACATCACAAGATATGAATAATCAAAAACATGATTCACAGTAATAAAATATTATCCACTTCACCAACAATTCATCAACATATAAAACTTATTTTAGAAATGTCATTTTATGAAAATTCACAAATGAATAATCATTTATGGGTTCTAAAACCTAAATAATACTTACAATTCAAAAGATGTTTTGAAAACATCTTACAACTCATACAAGCATATAATTTAAATTAAAGCAAGTTGCAATAATACCACACTAATTCAAGCCCAACAATCAAGTCCTCAAACACAATTAATCTACACAATCATAATCACACATCAATGTAATGACACACAACAAACCCACATATAAACATGAATTAAAAAAAATCCATTCCCTTTCTAAACTTCAAGTCCTCTCACAAAACCTTCAAAGTCACATAATTCTCAAAATCATTCAATCCTTAATGGGACCTCCATTTCATTCTTCCACAAATCATATCTCCATTATTTAAATCCCTAAATATCTCTATTTCCTCAATTTATTCAAACACCAATTTCCAGACCCAAAGTTTCTCCAAAATGCCCAACATTAATATTTCATCATAAACCTTAAAACCAATCTATTCAAAAATCAATATATGCTCCACTGACATTTCCAATCCCAAAAAGATTGTTCCACAAAACCTAAATTGGCCCCAACATCCCAAAATAATAATTATTGGGTCTACAATCAATAAAAATCATTATAAAGTTTTAATATACTCAAATAAAAAATCTAAACCAATTAAAAATCTCTATAATCATTGCTCTATACTCCTATGACCCTACATTGCCAAAACTCAAAACTTCATCAAAACCCTAACCCAAAAGTATCCCCTATCTAGCGTGAAAATAGTACCATTAGAAAGAGAAAAAAAATACCTAGAACAACTTTCATGAAGGAAGAGAGATGAAAGAGACGATTCTGGTTACCTAAATGATCCCTAAACTTTGCCCTAACAGAGCTCCTTGGCAATTGCTGGCTGGAGAAGAAGAAAAGAAGAAGGGAAGAGACGTGGCGGTGTGGGGGTATTATATTACCCGTACATGATCGGCACACTGACACTTAAATCAATATCATTGACAAACAGAGTTCACCATGGCGAAGCTGCCATAGATTAAGAGGAATAGGCTAAAATTGAAAGTTGGTTGCTGCAAAAGTGACCTGAGAGGAATCCTTGAAAATGAATGCCAGTTCACCTTGGCAAAACTAGGAGTTGGCCATGGTGAATGTGTTCCGAGAGCAACATTCACTGCTTGAAGGAAGATCGCTGTGGCGAAGGGGACCCAAAAGCAAATCCCACTTATCAACAGCAGTTCACCGCAGCGGAGCCATGAGATGGCTAAAGCGAAAGTCCCCAAACGACATAAAACAACATTTTCAAATATACTGGGGAACTTTAATCACAAATGATTATCTCTTAATCATAATTAACTTTTAAGTAAAACTTAGGATGTTACAATATGGATACATATCTTGAAGAAAAAAGTAAAAAAAATGGTTATTTGGATGATTGACAGTTTTTTTAATTGATAATATAAAACACAATGTTGGAGATTTGATCAAGGACAATTTAGTATTCTAAAATGTAGTCCTTCTAAATAATTATAGTTTTTATGGTTCTCTCCAATATATATTATTTTATCTAGGTCCTTTATTCTAATTTTTCCTTTTTTAATCCACATGTCAAATGTCATGTCATTTTTATTAATCTGGTGTGACAATTTCAATTAGACATTTACAAAAAAGTGATGACCGTAATCACATCAAGTACCTTATATTTATTATGTCAAGCTTTTTAATGACATTTTCTCATGTATCCTATATTTTTCTTGTAAGTTTATAGTTAAATGATAATATTTTAAAATTATGATACATGCCTACATGTGATTGTAGAACTTGACATAATAGATATAAAAAACTTGACCTTAGTATTTTCCTAAGAGTGAGCATAAAAAGTTTAAGATAAAAATTAAAATGTTAAAAAGAGTGCACTTATAGTTTAAATATTTGATAATAAATAACAAAAAAAATAAGGCTGAATTACTATGACTTCTCAAGCAAGGGATTTAATTACCCAAACATCTAAGTACATGATTTGATTAGCGATGAAAACTATTTTTCTAATATGATTTACGATCTACAAAGTAAGTATTTGAGAGAAATTTTATCTTGACTTACATGAATGTATTGGTTGAAAGTCATCCCACAAAGGCCCTAATAACACTTGAGATTATACAATAACCAGTTCCAGTGTAAAAAATGATAATAAATTTATACTTCTTTCTTATCATCCAAACTTGATGACGTTATAGATCTTGTTTTACTCAACATTATAAAGGCATGGTCACCTAAGTTAAGATAAAACTCATTTCACATACTTACCTCGTAAATCACATTATTGTAAAAGTAGCTTCTACAGTAATCAATATAACTATAAAAAGTCTTGCATCAAGCACTGTTCATAAGAAAAATCACAATCTCAAAAACAAACAATCATCAATATAACTATGAAAAGTCTTCCACCAAGCACTACTCATAACAAAAGCACAATCTCAAAAACAAACAATTTCACAAACCTTCGCCACAAATTTAGCATTGCTTTCACTCTGCCCAACGCTCCTTCTTTCAAGACACGCCCCCTCTCTCTCACATTTCCAGCCCATATTGCCTCTGCGAGAGACCCTTTACTTTCCATGGAGCTTTATAAGCGTAGAGACCAAAGCCATTGTTCATGTTCTCGTTGAGCTTGCTAAGAATGGTGAGTAAGTTTCCCTATGAGCTTCCCAAATCATTTCATTTTGTCTTCGGTAAACCATCTTCAAGCAGAAATAGTGTAGGTTAAGAGGAAAGACTAGAAGGAAAGCTGGAGGAAGATTTCGAAGATGAGATAGAGATCCCATCCAACAATTTCGTTTCATCTTGCCTTTGGTCAAGTTTTCCCTTATTTATGTTTTTTTTCTCTATTTCTTCTTTTGTTAGTTCAAGAGCTCAAAGTAAAAATTTCTTTCTTTGTCCTACACGTGATAGATCTTAAATAACTTGAGAGAGTTTTATAGGAAAGGGAAGGCACATCCACCAAACAATACCAACCACTTTTCCAACTTGATTTACATGCTACGAGGTATTTATGTGAAATGATCTCGATTTACGTGAATTCACTTTTTGACGGTGGATAAAACCCAATATCTACATTATTTTCTTGAGTGATTTATGATATGTTACATTTTTACCCTTATTTTGCTTGCATTTATGTCATTTTCTATTATGTTGGTTTATGCATTTCATTTTGCTGATTTAAGGGTAAAATGGTCATTTATCTCATTCAAACTGTAAATGCCTTAATCTTTAATTTGTTTAATTTCTACAAAACCCTTCGCATTTGTGTGTAGGCATTTGGAAGAGATTTAAAGACCCAAGATGGAGCATTAAAGGAGCTACAAGTTTATTAAGAACAAAAAAACAATCCCAATAGCTCTATACCATTATGAGGTAGCAACTTATTTGTATAAGGTCACAACCTAGATGTTTGTTGAAGGAGCTGTTCATTTTGGAGAATCAAGAACCTGAATCTTTACGTTGGACCTCAAGTGTATAAGGTAGCGACATCAATCAATGAGGTCACGACTTGGATTTACTATGTCGCGACCTTAATGCGAATTACTGGAGCTATACGTTTTATATTAGGTCATTCACTTGTTACATATATGTGAAAGAGCAGCAGCAAAAATGACCTCTTTTTGCATATCTACAGTCAGGAGCTCTAGCACCTCTTCTCTCAAGCCTCCATTCATTTCATTTATTCATATCTCATTTTTTTCCATTTTCCATCTTTTTTTTCCGCTATTCCAAACCGATCAAACCATTCTCACCATCCTCTTCTCCCTATTTCCATCCTCTTTTTGTCTTCCCTCATGGCAGAACAAATTTGGAGCAATTGCAACATATTCAAAACTATGAGAAGCTAAATTCCTTAGTCTCTTGGTGATTGAAAACAAGACTTGAGCTTACGAATACACTAGGGGAGTTTTTTCTAACCTAGTTTGATGTTTGCACATGTATTGAATGTTTCTAAATTTAGGAATTTCTACTGCTATGTAAACCTAAATTACTTATTGGTTAATCTGGTGATTAAACTATGTGATTGAATTGGATGTTGTTTTATAATTGATATTGATTGATTGTCAATGATTATTGTTAGTTAATTAGTTTACTCAGTTTCTGTGGCTGTTATTGCATTCATTGAAGCACTTGCATCATCCATTCAATTGCACTCTAAATCGTTTTGAACAGTATTTTTAAAATGTGTTTAATTAACTTTGATGAAAGTAAGTTTCACTAATTAGAGCATTGAACTTGAGTGATTGCTTGGGGTTTATATCTAAGATTTATAGAGTTGCAAACTCACATATTATTGTAAAAGCAATGATAGTCAAATTTTCTATCATCAATAGTTTATCTCATCAAAGTTCACTTTTAATTTACAACATTCATTTACCAATTTAAAAGATAAAAAAAAAGATTTATTTTTTGTATTTTCCTTTAATTACACCATGATTTTAAAAACCAAAACCCTCATTTTTACCCAAATCTACTTTTTTTTTTATAATCAAATTAGATTAGATTTTCAATAGAAACGTTCCTAAAAAAGAACAATATATTATATCCTATACTACAGTAATTGATGCAATCTTATTTTAAATAAATCGGAAGGCGGCAATTCAGTCTTTAATGCATATATGCGCTAGTAAGGAGGTGGAAACACGGAATGACAGAAATAGAATAAGCACGTGCGGCCGAAGTGGCTGAAACGTGATAGGCCATTAGAGCAATTCAAACAGAAGAGATGATAAAGTAAAAAAATGAATGTTTTATTTAAAAATCCAGATTCCACGTCAAATCAAAAAAGAACAGGAATATCCATTTTTCGTAGTTAAGCCTTAGGCTTGCGTAAGCATATTAATTAGTTATTACTAGTCATTGTCAAATCGCTAAATTATTGAATCACTGATGAGGTTTTTTTTTTGTTTTTGATCAACTAATCACTGATGATGTGAGATAGTAATTTGTCAACGATTCACTCACCGTCCTAGAGAACAGTGGCAGAAGCAAAAAGCTTTGGACTTCGTTTTGGAGTTGTTCTTCCGCCAGCCGAAACGACATGGCAGTGACCGGAATGATTCAGACGAGCACAAGTCCGATTCATCAATGGCGAATTCAGAATCGCCCTCATATCGTACAGTTGTTTCCAAATGGAACTCCCTCTTCTTGTTCTTCTTCCAACGTTTCTTTCTCGCCTCCTTCTCACCGGACTCTGCTTCGCCGTCGTCCTTACCTACTTCACTCTTGTACGACAATTCTGTAATCTGCGTTTTGGCTTCGCTATTTCTTTCTCTATTTGCCCTTTTTTTTCATTTTGTGTTGGGTTGCTGCGTTTGGTGTTCACAGTATGGAGCCCCAAGCTTCCCCTCAGAGTCAGGAGTCCACCGCTTCAGTGTGCGAGTTCCCTCGAATCGGATTCACCATCGGGTTACTATTCCGACCCGACTCCCGTAAGTCCTCACCTTCTTCTTGATCCATGTGCATAATTTTTTAAAACGATTAACTGGTTCTTTACTGTAAGTCAGTAACATTCTTCTCTTTTGTTCGAATTAGATTTTCCGTTTGTGATTGATTTATATTTCATGCTCGTTAGCCGATTTGGTTTCATTTCGGAAACAATCATGCGCTCAATTTGGTCATGCAGTGCATCTTTGGAAATCCTGTTGTTTTTTTGTTGGTTTCGATGCTAGTTCTATGTTAGATTAAACACCTGGAATTAAAAATAATACCAAAAAAATTAAAATAATATACTCTATGCCTCCGGCTATATCGTCAAATGATAAAAGTTGGGATGTCTTGTATCATCGAGGATACTGTTAAATTCTGTGCGAGCATGTTGAGGAAGTTTTTATGTTTAAATATTTGTTTAGAAGCACTCTCTGTACAAGCGTGCAAATATTCTACTTCTCTTTCCCCGAGAATGTTCGGCCTTCTTTCTGCAGATATTATATTCCCAGTTTAGGAGAGGGAGAATTTATTTATTTTTTATTTTTTTTTATTTTTTCTCTGCCTTTAAATATGACTTTGCATAGAATTTGCTTGAAGAAAATGTATATAAAAGCTAACACTTTATAGGTTATTTAAGAAGTATTATCCAGCCAATTACATATATCCTCTAGAAGTGCAATGAAATTCCAAGCTAAATTGTCTCACCTCATCTTCCTAAATTCCCAAAAAGTGTAGCAGAAGGACAGGTCCAAACATAAGTTAGTGAAAATAGATTGATAAGCAGAGTATGGGAAGGAAGGAAAGATTTTTGCACACATCTTATGATATCGTGGATGCTTTAAAATTTTATTACGCGTTTGTTATTAATCAGTGGTATGACCATAATTTATGCGGTTAAAGATTATGTTCATTTGCATTCAGTACTTTATCATGTAGGTTTAAGTCCTTTTACAAGTTGATAAATATTGACACACACATGCTCATGCATATGCTAGAAAAGGTGATGTTATAATATTAGCTTTTGCTGTTGTATTGTTTTGAGATTCTCTATGATGATTATATATCATTAAGTAGCATAAAAACAGATAGTAAGTGATACAAGTTTCTTTCTAGAATAAAGGTTAAGCTTTGATGTTCTTGTTATACGTATACATGCAATGTAGCATCAATCACCTTTCTTTTTGTTTGTTGTGTTTCTTTTCTTAGATTGTGGGGCAGCAAACAGGAATTCTAAAGATTCTGAAGGAATCAAATTCACTTTTGCCTCATGTAGTCGTTGCTAGTACACTGCTTGCTCTAATCTACCCTCCTTCTTTCACATGGTTTACCCGAAGGTTAGTAAATCCACTGGATGAATTAGTTGATCAAAAGATATATGATACTATACTACATAGTTGGTAGTATTTTCTTTTCTTTTTTTTGGAAAAGCAGTGGATAGTCAGATAAAGCGCATCACAAAAGTTCAAATAAATGGTTCTTACTTAATCTGTTCTATCCTTTTGTTGTCATCTAGATTTTTATGCCTTATCTCTTTATACTGCAAATGCAAAAACCAATATTATGGTGCATACTACTAATACCCAGGGTCCTAAATGCATTGTAGCCAATCAACTGTTTTTGCAGTGATTTCAACCTTAAATTCTCATGTAATTTTTTTCTGTTCAGATATTATGCACCGGCACTAGGGTTTTTGATGTTTGCAGTTGGGGTTAATTCAAGTGAAAAGGACTTCCTTGAAGCATTAAACAGGCC